>JAODAL010036333.1:0-41826 GCA_025379985.1 Phyllomedusa bahiana
CGCTGCCCCCGAGCCTGCCTGACGATTTGACCACGCTATCTTTGGCTGCCCCCGCAAGCAACCCCGTCGGGGGTAACGACCTGGTAGATCCCGCCGCAGCAAGTCCATCCCGCTTTGCGGCGGGCTTTTGGTGAAAACCGGACCTACTTAGATTCCGTTTCCTGGCGTGGCTTACACCATCGCTTGCGGTGGTCCAGTGGATCCACCTCCTACGTCCGGGTCGTGACACCTGTTGTGCAATTTGCTGCGATTGTTGGGCAACAATAGTCATAAGATCTGCAATGCTTGGCAGGGGCACCTTGGCGGGATCCATGGCTGGATCTTACTGTGACGGCCGGAGTAGTGGATCCGCTGGACCACCACAAGCAGTGGTAACAGCCACGCCAGGGAGCAGAGTCTAAGTAGGACCCGGTTTTCACCAGAGCCCGCCGCAAAGCGGGATGACTTGCTGTGGCGGGAGACCTACCAGGTCGCTACCCCTGACGCGACTTGCTTGCGGTGGCGGCCGAGGTGCACAGGATACCGAATCGTAATCTGAAAACCGTAGTCGAGGACAGGCAGGCAGGTCTGGGCAGGCAGCGAAGGTTCAGAGTCGAGAAACGAAGGCAGAGGTCGGAAAACATGGCAAGACGAAAACTCACAGGAACGCTTTCTCTAAGGCTTGGAAGCAACAAAGATCCAGTGGGGAAGTGACGTGGACCTAAACCATATATAGGGTCAGCGCCCGACAATGATCCAATTACCAGCGAGCTGGCCATTTAAATTTACATGCACGAGCGCGCACGTGCCCCGGCCGGCAGAGGGAAGAGACGGAACAGGAGCGTGGTTAGGTGAGTTACCAGAGCGAGTGCGCCCGCAGCCCGCCCCGCGGCCAGCGGCGCTACCCGACCCCACTAGGGTCCCTGAGGGGGAAGCATGGGTGTGCCTATGGCGCCACTCGTGACAGTACCCTCCCCCCCCCCTTAGGGCTCCCTTTCTTCTTAGGCTGAAGAAATCTGCGCACAAGATCGTGGTTCAAGATATTAGACATTGGCTCCCACGATCTCCCGGGGCGCTGCTCGTGACAGAAGATGGTTAAAATTGATGGTAAGATGGATGGAGTCAAATACAGGACCATTCTGGAAGAAAACCTATTGGAGTCTGCAAAAGACCTGAGAATGGGACGGAGATTTTTCTCCACAGAAATGACCCCAAAAATAAAGCAAAACTACAATGAATGGTTCACAAATAAAACCAGTGTTAAATGCCAAGTCAAAGTCCAAACCGAATCCAATGCAGTTCACAAACCCCACGACTCCATTGTTTCCAAGAAGAATGGGCAAAATTTCATCTCTCGATGCAAAACTGATAGGACTCCCCCAACACTTGCATGTAATCGCAGTAAATGGCGCTAAAAGAAACTTAAGGGGGACATAATTTGCAGCCCAATTTACTGTTTTTATTTTTTCAAAAGTTAAAATTTGCTCCAACTCTGATTCCTGGAGAAAATTTCATCCCACGATAGGATTACTCCTTTTTTCTCCCCCTCATGGCTCTTTTAGCCATCTGGACTACATTATGATTCAGCACTCCGCTCTGCCTTTACTGACGTCCAACCATTCCCAATACCTTTTGGTCGCCAGCCCGTTTTTCAGGGCCAGTTTCCCGGTTACAAAAAGCGGAATGGGGGCTGAACGAGTCCCTTTCCCTCGTTTCCCTTGGTGGCGGAGATTGAGTGGACCATCCTCAATTTACATCTTGCCAGAGAACCCCTTCCCCTGCGTGCACCCAAGGGAAGCGCTTAAATGGTGAAGGGGGGGGTTTGATAAAGCATGTTCTAGGCTTAAAAAGAAAATCACCCAACCTTTAAAAAAGCTGCCCCAAGGGTCTCTGCCCTAAAAAAAAGGCGCAAAAAGTGCCCTCTCCCCCACCATTCACGTGAGTTACGGGAGCCGCTGGAGGTAAACCCCCTTTCTGAAGCATAAAGGGGTCAACTTTACAGGTTTGCCATTTGATTCTACGAGTATGGCAATAAAACGGGGGGGTGCTTGCCAGGCGTCCTTTTCCCAGATCCACCCACATCCCCCGTTTTAAAATGCCGAACTCGGGGTCCACCATACAACGAGTTGCCCATTCTTTTCACGATTTTTTCAAAATTTAAAATTTTACCTCCTCCCCCTTTCCCAACCAGCCGGAGTTTATCCTCACCCTTTTCCCTTTCCAGAAAACCAGCTGAGATGTTGGAAAGATTTGGAGGAACCCTTCTCCCTGGAGCTAAATCTGTTATAGGGCCCTTCCAGGAGGCAAGGCCAGGGCCGGATGGTTTCACAGCTCATTTTTTAAGCCCTTTTCCCGGGAACCACTCTGCCCCTTTCCCGGGAAAGCTTTAAAATCCGTCAGGGTAACTTCCTTTCCCTCCTCAAGCCTGCTACCATGTTTTGGCATTCCCAAACCTGGAAAGGGTCCCCGTCCTTTGGGAGTATCGCCCCCTTTCTCTTTGAAAAGTTTACTCAAAATTAAAAGAAAAATATCCCCAATAAATCAATCCCCCGAAACCATTGTTCATCCGGATCAGGTGGGTTTGTTCCGGGCAGAGGGGCGCGACAACACGCTAAAACCCTTTAAAAATTCATTATGCCGTACCCTAAAATGCCCCTTGGGTTTTTTCCCCGGATGCAGGGAAGGGGTTCGATCGTATTCGGGCCTTTTTTTCCATCAAAAACCCTTACCAATTGGGCGGGGCCTACCTTTTTCTAAGGGGGGAGCTTTGTACGTGCGCCCCTTTTTCCCAAAAGGTTAATGGATTTTATTGATCCTCTTCTCACTTAAAGGACGAACAGGGCTGCCCCGTCCCCCTTATTATATTTTAGTTATGGAAAAAACATGGGACCATTAATCCAAACTGATATTTCGGGATTACGATTGGGACAAGGGGAAAAAAGTGTGCTGCCTTCGCAGATGACCTTGGGTTTTATCTCCCAACCACACATTTCCCCCCCGTCCCGATGGCAAAAACAGGCTTTCAGAGCCCGTCTAATTTTAAAAATTTAATTTTTCAAAATCAGAGCAAAGGGATAAGGGGTTTGTCCGCCAAATCGGAGGGCCCTCGAAATTTTTTCTAACAAATTCCTTTCCCCCCCTCACAAATTTAAAAGGGTTTAGCTATGGGAAAAAAAAAAGGTTATCTTTTTTGGGAGATAAGTTGCTTAAAAATACTACCTTCCAAAATCTTGTACCTCTTTTTAAACCTCCCCATACATTTCCCTTACTTTTGGAAAAAGGTACACATGTTTTAACTCTTTTTGTTTGGTCAACCCGGAGGGGGGGGGTTCATGATACGCTATCAGGCCCAAAGACCTGGGGGCCTGGCCTCCCGGGATTGTAAATTTATTATCGGCCTCGGCCAAAATCGCTTTCCCTTAGCCGGGTCTCAGCCCGGGGGAAAAACAAATTGGGGGGGGACGGGCGGGGGATCTTAGTTCGCGGCGGTGGGGGGCTCTCTCCCCTGGATCTGGACCCCCCCTCCAAATAGTTTTCCATTTCTTCTGTTTTAGGCACACATTAGCTGCCCTTTACTCATACAGGGTTTCCTAAAACCCATAAAACAAGGGGGCCCACCCTGCCTATTCCCGACAATCCACTTTCCCCCCCGGGGGGGTTTATCGAAAGTTTTTCGGTGCACGAAACAATCCCCCCGCTTTCTGTACAGTCTCCTCTAGGGGGAAAAAGAAAGGGCTGGGTGGATCCTTGGGGAAAGGTTCGTTAGTCGGCCCCTTTCAAATTTTTTCAACTCTCAAATTTTTTTCAAAAATGAGGCCTCCCTTTATTTTTCCAACCCCTCACCGTTTTTTGAAAAGGCGAGGGTTTCACCCCCAAGCTCGGAATCCCGTCATTCATGTACAAGTATTAATAGCCTTTATTTCCCCGCAACTCCTCTTTAAGGGGGCCCTGCGGGGGAAAGGGGAATTGGGGCCCCCTTTCACCACCCAAGGGAAGCTGTTTTCCCAATAACCCACGGGGAATGATTGCCTCCAAACCCAGGAGGGCTGTTTTAAAATCCTATCGCGCTGGTATAGGTCCCCCTGTCCTGCACAAAATGTTCCCACAGTTTGGATATTTGCTGGAGGGGTTTGGAAGGGTAGGGGTACTCACCCCATGTGTGGTGGGGGTGCTCCTTGCTCAGAGGCTTTTGGAATTTCGGGCTGGGGAATTGAGGGGGCAACGGCATCTCAATTCCCAACTCCCCAAGGGACTTTGCCTTTATCTTTCCCAAGCTGTACAAATTCAAAAAGTCTTTCTTAAACTTTTTTGCAAGCCCCTAAGTCCTAAACCCCCCGGAAATTTGGGGTATCTCCCCCCCCCATCCCTGGGTGAAAGGGGGTTTTAGAGAAATTTGCTTTGTGCCCCAAAAAATGGAGGAATCGTTGGCCCCAACTCCTGGAAAAGGGACACCCCGGGTTCCCCTAAAACCCTGGGTTTAGCTGGTGTCCCCCCAAAGGGTTTTTCCTTTTTTAAACCCCTCAAAAAAATTTCCTTTAAAGCAACATTACGGGTACTCTTCTCTGAACTTGAAACCCCCCTCCCTCCCCCCTTTTTTTCTCCCCTCCCTCTCTTTCCCCCTACTTCCCCCTTTTTCTTTTTTTTTCTATCTGTTTGTCCCGTATGAATGTGGGTGTTTTTGAGAAATTGTCAGCTATTAGTTCTTCGAGGGTTTTTTGCCCTTTTTTCCCCTTTAGTCCCTTTGGGTTTTGCCCCTTTCCCTATTGGGTCTTCAGGACCCTGCGGTCATTCAGGGTTCTTCCCCTTTTCTTCTCCCCCTTTCTCTTGGGGGGGGGGAGGAAGGGGGGGACTTAATTTATCCCAATATGCCTTGCCCCCAACCGGGGGTTTTGCGGGTTCCAGGTTCTAGGCTTTGTATTCTTTCCTTAAAATTGGATTTTTTCCTCCCCTTTTTTTTCCCCAATATTATTGGGGAATTTTTTATTTCTTTACTACTTTTATGTTAAAGCATATTTTACAATTGAATCTGCATAAAATTTGGAAAGGGCAAAGTCTGTTATAAAATTAAGGCCCCCCTTTTTTTTAAAGATAGGAAAAGGACAATTTCCCCCCTGAGGGAGCAACCCCCCCACTTCCCCTTCGAAGCCCCTTTTGTCCCGCGGAGGATGTGGTTTTTGGGGGGTTTTTTTGTTTTTTCCCCCGCCCTGCGGAATCTCCATTTTGCTGCTCTTCCCAATCTAGTAGAAGAAAATTTTGGGGAAAACTTATTTCCCCGTTCTTTAGACTCAATTTAAGTTTTCCTTTTTTAAAAAACCCTGGGGTTTTTTTACTACACAACTATTGTTTTACTTTTGGCCCGTGCTGTTTTATATTTAAAACTACTTTATAATTTTTAAACTTGGGTTCCATGTGAAAAAAGTTTATTCTTTTTAAATTTAAAAAGCATTTTTTAATAAAAAAAAAAAATTCAAAAAAATTTCGTTCCATTTCACAATTGTGTTCCCCCACTTTTTGTTTAACCTTTACAAAAAATTTTTTTTTTTAAAACAAAAAATTTTAAGCCCGAAATGGGGCAAAAGGTTGAAAAGCAAGGGGGCCGAATTTCTTTCACAAGGCACTGTAAATGGTTCTATAGCCCCCAAAAACCCCGCCTGCCTATGTGGCCCCTTTAGCCCAAAAAAACCCTGGGTTGCCCCCCTATTTTAGGCCCTAAAACAAACCCAAAAACCCCCCATATGGGGGCCCTTAGCTACCAAAAACCCGGCCTTTCTACCCAAAATGGGCCCCCCTAAAACTGGGCCCGCCTACTTATGGAGCCCTAAGCAAAAAAATTTTGCCGCCTATATGGGGGCCCCCTACTCTACCTAAGCCCGCCCGGGCTGCCTGTAGGGGGGCCTATAGCTAAGTAAACCCCCCCTATTGGGGAACCTATAGCCCCGCCCCAAAACCTTGCCTTTGCTGGGACCCCCCATAGCCACTAAAGCCTGCCTATTTGGGGCTTTTTTATAGTCTTTTTACCTACCTACCCATGTGGGCCCCACCTATGCCAGCAATTTTTTTGCCCCCCCCCAAACCCCAGTTAACTACCTGACAGGGCCCACCCAAAATTTCCTTACACTGCCTTTCCCAAAACCTGGGCCTAACTTGCCCACCAAAGGGGAAAAACTACCCACCATCTGTAGCCCTAACTGAGACCTGCCTGACTATTGCCTAGCTACCTTGGACCAATCTACCTCCCTGAGGCCTATGGATTGCCTACCTACATGGGGCCTATGTACTGCCTACCTACCTGAAGCCTACCAACCAACCTATCTAGGGAAAGGGAAAAAAAAAACCCCAAACCCCCCTAATGGGGTCTACCTACCTGCTAATATGATTCTGAGTGGTACAGGCCGTAGCTGTAACACAATCTAATTCTTGTTCCTCCCATCTAGGAGACTGGACCCCTGCTATGGCTTATACCCCTCTACCACCTCTTGGAAGTTTATACAGAGGTGGTAGACAGGAAGTGAGGTGCTGGAAAAGTGTCTGCAGAGCCTGTGTACACTGGGATCTACCACTATATGCTGGTAAGATACAGTCTGCAGAGCCTGTTTACGCTGTTGTCTACCACTATATGGTCACTGTATGGAGGTAATATTCAGTCTGCAGAGCCTGTGTACACTGGTGTCTACCACTATATGGTCACTGGAGATAATAGAGATAATAGAGATAATGGAGATAATATGACTAAGGGCAAGATATGCCCGAAACGCGTTAGACTTTGGTCGAGGTTTTTTGTTACACTTTCCTTCATTCATGCCTCATTTACATTTTTATGCTTTTGTATCCAATAAATATTGATTTGATACAATTTTTTTGATCACCCAGTGTACGCTGTCCTATCTACGTTTGTGTGGGCTACATTACATGGAGATAATATACAGTCTGCAGAGCCTATGTACACTGGTGTCTACCACTATATGGTCACTGTATGTCGGTAATATACAGTCTGCAGAGCCTGTGTACACTGGTATATACCATTATATGGTCACTGTATGGTGGTAATATACAGTCTGTAGGGCACATGTACAAACTGATACCTACCACTATATGGTCACTGTATGGGGGGTAATATAGAGTCTGCAAAGTCGATTTACACTGATATCTACTACTATATGGTCACTGTATGGAGGTAATATACAGTCTGCAGAGCCTGTGCACACTGATAACTACCACTGTATGGCGGTACTATTGGTCTTTGTATACTGATCAGTAATAGTGTATTATTCAGTCACAATGTGGTGGTAATTTGTGGTCATGTTCTGGCGGTGTAATCAGGTCCATATGTAGTAGCATTATTGGTAATGTTTGTCTTGGTATAGTGAGATTTGTTTGGTAGCAGTGTGATGGTGATATCTATGGTGAGGTATTTGCTACCTTTTATTATCTAGTAAATGCATGTCCCATTAAATGTTTGTGGTCGGGGAAGGGAGGTAAGGAGTGGGTAGGGGGCCACATCCAAAACTTTGATATGGGGCCCAGGCTTCTCTAGTTATGCCCCTGTTTGGATCTGATGGTGTCAAGCGTATATGGTGACAATCAGGTGAGGAGTACAAAGACAAGCAAGTCTTGCTTATAGTCAAGCATGGTGGTGGAAGTGTCATGGTTTGGGTGCTGCCGGCTGTGGGGAGCTACAGTTCATTGAGAGAACTATGAATGCCAACATGTACTGTGACATACTGATGCAGAGAATGATTCCCTCCATTCTGGGTCACAGGGCTTTATTCCAACATGATAACAACCCCAAACACTCCTCCAAGACTCCCACAGCCTTGCTATAGAAAATGAAGGTAAAGGTGCTGGACTGGCCACGTATGTATCCAGACCTAAACCCTGTTGAGCATCTGTGGGACATCCTCAAACAGAAGGTGGAAGAGTGCAAGGTACCTAACATCCACAAGTTCTGTGATATCATCAAGGAGAAGTGAAAGAGGATTCCAGTGGCAACCTATGAAGCTTTAGTGAACGCCATGCCCAAGAGAGTTAACCAGTGGTCGCGCAAGCTATTGATAATTTGGGCACTATTTATCAATTTTCATTTGTACTGGGTACATGGTTGTACTCACTGTTGTTGCCAGTGGTTTAGACAGATGGTTGTGGGTTGATATATTTTGCGGTGTACACTGACTACTTTAAATTGTATCAAAGTATAATATCATCAGTGTTGTTCTATGAAAAGATCTAATGCAATATTGACAAAAATGTTAGGGGTGTCCTGACTTTTGTGAGATACTGTATACAAACATCAAACTAAGAAACCCAATTTTTTATGTAGTGTGAACTCATAGAGAACTCCGCTTTGGCTGTACATTGTAATCACAAAATGTCATATATTCATATCAATATGTGAAATCTGGAAAAGACAAAAAGTATGATTAAGAACACATTGTTAATACTCTAATAATCCGCTATATATTACAAAATTGTTCTCATGGTATTTTGTACTTATGATTTAACCTGTGTGAATATAATGAATCCAAAGTGTGTGTGTATATATACATAGTGAGAGTACACAGCTCCGGGATCACAGTGTAAGTCCGTCAGGCAGATATAAGGTGCAAACAGTTCCTTCTGTGTGTTTATTTTACAGAAATAAAACGTATGGCAATAACGTGCACAGCAAAAATAGGTGAACATAAACATTTACTAAACTGAGCACTTACTAAACATCTGCGTAGTTCCCTCACTAACCCCTTGTGAGCAACGTGGTCTTGGTGTAGCAAACACTGGCTTCCTCCAAAGTGACCACCTCCAGCCCAAATGGTAGACTGGAATTGCAGCCGACACCCAGTTAGCTTACCTGCTGACCTTAAATAGGCCAGGGAAATCCTGGCATGGAACATTGGGAGTAAGCACCCACCCTACTCTATGCTTATTCCCAATGAAAGGCCGACCCGGAATGGCTGGAAGCCATACTAACATACCGTCAAACGTATGTCGACAGTCTGTACTGTTGGCACCTATTTGATGTTGGCCTTTCACTCCACCAAGGCTCCTTACCTTGGTGGCATGTGTCTTGACTTTACCAGGCGTATGCCCATTAACCTGGCTGGGATATACACACCATTGCAGACCTTCCAGGCTGCCTTACAATATATAATAATATATATATTTATTTTATATATATATTTTATAATAATAAAAAAAAAAAAAAATATATAAATATATATATATATAAAATATATATATATAAAAAGTAGCTCCCTCATTTTAATTCATGTTGTCTGTCACCTCCTCACCTCAAAGAATGCATATCATCAAAAACCGTAAACCTGAGTTGTGACAACAAATGTGCTTTTTCTTGAAAGTGTAGATCCACCAAGTTACGTCTAATCGTACTTTTATGTTTAGAAACCTGTGCCTTAATCTCTATAGCAGTCTCTTCTACATTTAGTATGTCACATGGGCATGTCAATATTTAGATCACAAATTTAGACTTACAAATGAATTGCTGTTTAAAGAAAAATCGTTTGCCTAGGTGTGGATGCACAAAAGAATTACCTTTAACCATAGTATTACAAGAGCAATTTAAGCAGGGAAAATTACATTTTAGGTGTACTAAACACAGTTTGCTTACTTATGGTACAAGGTCCAATATTTGATTTCACAAGTAAATCTCTCAAATTCCATCCCCATTTAAATTACATCAAATGGGGATTGTTAAACACATTAAATTTGTTGTCTCAATACAAAGATTAGCTTTCAACACGTAGAGAATGGTAATTGAAGAGTAATTTCAAGTTCATTGCTTTATTTTTTTGGCATTTATGAGGAGATTAGATAGATGTTATCAGCTCTGAGTGCACGCAGATTTCTCTAGGCTACCGTCTTGCTCACCCCTTCCCTCTCTGTTCTTTCTTATCTGTTTGGAGGGATGACGTCACCACAGGTTGGACTGCTGGCAGCTTGAGAATAATGTGTTATCTCATACTAGTAATTAGGCTCTCCTTTTGTTTACTTTGAGCTCTGTAGCTCTCTGTGCTTATAGATAACATCTCCTGCACTCATGTCACTCCTACAGTATTACAAGAACTGTGCAAGCGAGGTGATATGCTAATCACTGCTTTAGAACCACCCCCAGTCTGACCAGGAAAAGACCAGATGCATGAATCTGAATCTGCTTTTGACTCAGTGAAACAGCATGGTGAGACAACCACTTTAATTTCAGGACACCCATTTTTATCCATGGGTGCACCCTATACCGATGTAAAGGGGATATGTTCACTCATCACTTTAGGACTTTTCTTCATAAGCAAAGTATGTTGCTAAATCCTGCCCTTGTAGCTTTGGATCAAAGATTTAGGGTAACCACAGTTAATAAACGTAGTCCACATTTCATCAGGTCGTTTATCAACATTGTCCTCCACATCTGCTATTGTCCTAACTTTAAGTAACTGACTCCAGGGCAATGAATCAAGTAAATCTCTAAGTGTGGTGAAATGTGAAAAAGTACTTCCTCCATGTTTATGGTGGTTTTTGTTTTTAGGGCGTTGACTTGCCGGTATAAATGATGGTTATCTGTATTCTGCAGGTTGAAACGATTCAGACAATACCAAATATCTAGCGTTTATGTTTAAGCACAGCTAAAAAAAATCCAAACATTTTCTTTTTTGCGACCGATAATTTTATTTTACTTCCACCTACGGACTTAATTGAGGGTGCATTATTTTGTGAGCTAAGTATACATTTTACCGCTACCATTTTAGGATAGATGCGGCCTTTTGATCACTTTTTATTTCAATTTTAAGGGGACATGAAATTACCAAAAAACACATTTTTGCCGTTTGAAAATGTTTTCTTTCTACGATGATCAGTGTATGGGATAAATTATGTTATATTTCAATAGATCATACGTTTATTGATGTGGTGATGCCAATTACATGTAACTTTTGTATCATTTATTTTTATATGTAAAATAAAAGAAAGGTAATTTGAACTTTTAATATTTTTTATTTATTTATTATACTTTTAAACATTTTTTTTTACATTGACAGTAAGTTTCCTAGAGTACTTGACCACTAGGGGGCTTGATTGTTAGTACACCCTTCTGCATTGTTTAAATAATTCAGAGGTATGTACAGAGATGGGGGTCCTACTACTTCCTTCCTGGAAGGAAGTGATGAAATCACTTACATGGTGCAGATGGAAGCCTACACGAGGCTTCCTGCGCCATTGCAATGGATTGACACTCCATGATCTCACTACAAGGGTGCCGATCACATTGAAAAAAAATATTCTCATTCACTTAGAAGCCGCAGTCATGATTGACATGGCATCTAAAGGGTTAAATAGCATTGAACAGAGCCAGCTGAGTACTCTCACTACACAGAAAATTACTGGCAACAGGATATATGGGTACTGTACATCTTTTGTTATTAAGAGGTTAACAAAGTTGTCCAAGATGAGCTTTACGTCCCCACCAGGGCGGAACTACCGGGGTAGCAGACATAGAAGCTGCCATGGGGCCCGAGACCTTAGGGGGCCTGGGCACCGATGCAGTTGCTACCATGTCTGCTACCCCGGCAGTTCCTGGGCTCGGTGGCAATGAACTTAACAGTTCACTGCCTGCATAACAGAACAACACGGCCTGACGCCGCCCCTGTCTCTGAACACCCCGACCCTGTGTCCCGGGCGTTCAGCGGCAGGAGTCAGACTGCACGGTATTAGCAGAGTGCAGTGTTGCCGGTGCGCCATTCTGCTAACCCGCCCGGTAAGCATAAGGTCTTAAGCTTACCAGGCACCAGCCCGCAGTGCTCACGTGGGCAGCGCAATGTCGTCACATCATCGCGCCGCCCACGCCGTGCACAGTGGCTGACCAGCTGCTCAGTCACATCGTGGGAGCGTGGAGAGAGATAAGTAAGCTATTTCTTTCTTTTTTAAAACTTGGAGCCTAAACACTGCCTGCCTGCTTATATGGGGCCTCTATGTGCCCCCTATAATCCTGTTTGATGATCTGTATGCCCCCTAAAACTCTGCCTGCCTATATGGCCCCTCTATGTACCCTAAAAACCTGCTTGACTACCTATATGGCCCCTATATGCCCCCTATAACCCTGCCTGCCTATATAGCCCCAGAACACTGCCTGCCTGATTATATTTGGCCCTATAACCTCCATAAACCATGCCTGCCTGACTATATGGGCCCTATAACACCCCCTAAACCCTGCCTACCTTTATGGGCCCCTATAGCCCCTAAACCTTCCTGCCTATCTATATAGGCCCTTATAGTTCCTGTAAACTCTGCCTACCTACCTATATGGGCCCCTATAGCTCCCCTAAGCCCTGTCTACCTATATGGTACCCTATAACCTCCCTAAACCCTGCCTGCCTATGTGAGGCACCTATAACCCTCCTAAACCGTGCTCACCTACCTATATGGGCTCCTATAAGCTACCTAACCTCTGACGGCCTACCTTTATGGCCCCTTTACCCTACCTAAACCCTGCCTGCCTACCTATATGGCCTCTATACCCTACCTAAAGCCTACTTGCCTATTTGGGGCCCCCTGTAGACTATTTACCTACCTATCTACCTACCTATGTGGGCCTCACCTATAACCTATCTACCTATGTGGGCCCCACCTAGGGCCTATCTACCTAGATACCTGGGGCCCACCTACAGCCTACCTGTGGCTCACCTACTGCTTACTTAGCTACCTAGGGGCCCACCTACAACCGACCTGTGGCCCACGTACTGACTACTTAGCTACCTGGGGCCTACCTACAGCCTACTTTCCTACCTGGGGGCTGCTGGCTAACTGGGGCCTAATTACTGCCTACCTAATTGAGACCTGCCTAACTACTGCCTGCCTACCTAGGACCAATCTACCTACCTACCTGTGGTTTAACTACTGCCTTCCTATTTATCTGGACCGTACCAACATACCTACCTAGGGCCTACCAACCAACCTAATGGGGGTCTACCTGGTAACATGATTCTGAGAGGTACAGGCCATAGCTGCAACACAATCTAGTGGGTGAATTCTTGGAAGTTTGTGTATTGGTGGGGGACAGGGAGTGGGGGGTTGGAAAAGTGAGGATTCTAAGATATTTGTGTTCAAATCTGCATAGACGAGTGGTGGCCGGGAGAAGTCATCATGGCGGTCTGGACAGGATGGAAAACAATGGTAAAGTCAAGGACTCGTGAGAGAAAAGTCACCTGTGAGTCACAAGATTTAACTGCACTGTAATCACTTATATGTCAAAAGTAATCACAATATGTCTGCAGTCTGTATACACTTGTATCTACCACTATATGGTTACTGTATGGTGATATATACAGTCCACATTTTATTTATTAATTTTAAATACATTTCATAGGAGATATTTTAATATTTTTGGGATATTATATATTTTTACATTCATGTTATATGATAAAATGTTTTATTACATTTAAATAATTAACTTTTATATAGTTTGATAATTATCATAAATCACTTTTTATTATTGTTCTGTTGTAAGTTGAGAAATAGTGGACATTTTTTGCCCTAACAGCAAATCTAGCTCCTTAGGCTCAGGAAGGAGAAATAAGTGACAGACTTTTATTGTAGCATTTTCACAAATGCAGATTAGCCTCACTGAATAGGGCTAACCTGCGTCCTAAACAGGGGCATAGGCAGACTCAGACTGGCCCACAGGGGAAGAGGGAATCCCCCACCCCCTGTGGGCTCCTGAGCATGGCAGACCTGGGGTTTCTTTTAAACTGCAAATATATCCTTGGGAGATGCAGAGAGAAGGAGGCAAAAGGCAGAGTATAAGAGGCATGTATATTAGCTTTAGGCTGGACCTCCAGAATCAACTCTATTGGAGGCCCCTAGAATTAACACCACTGGTGGGCCCTAGGCACCCCATTCCAACACTGGATATAGGTATTGCCAATGCAAATTTAACAGTCGGTACCGGGTCCTGAAGTCTGAGGGGGCTCAAAAGTCTCTCTGCCACATAAGAGGACATCAATATTGTAAATAACTCATGGTAACTTTCATAAATTTTACACTGGCACAGGAGCACTAACTTACGCCTCAGGTCCTAAATATTGTAAAATCTTTGTCAATACAAAGGTGTAAAAAACATGGCAGAAATCTGAGATCATCCTTCATTTTCACAGCATATTATGCACCACATTTTTCCAGGTAAAAATATGCACTGTGAACAGCCCTAGTGAAACAGGCCATGCAACCATGTGCCCATTACATAGACCATTTTTATCTATTAGAAATAAACCATGATTGTTCCTAATGAAAAGGTCCTGAAAATTGTGAAGCATTGATACAGAAAGTATATGAGAAATTAATAAAAGTTTTTCTAATGCAATGATTGACATTTATTTGATGAAACTGGAATTCCAGGCATCTATGGCAAATCAACATATATGTCTGTTAGCTGCGGATCATATCTCAGAGACCCAAATCTATTTCGGAAATTGGGGTTATCTTGTCTCCCAAATAGAAGAAACAGCCAGCTCACCAGAAACACCTTGGACTGGCACGGACTTGCAGGCAAAGCGAATAATCCACAAAGTAAAGATGAATGTCCAGCTCGGCTTGATATGCAGTAAAATCCACGACTAAGGGCCGCTATGTTAAGGGCCTGAAACGCGTTAGATTTATCCCTGGATGTCTTGTACTTTTATCCTGCTCTCAATAAATCGTGGATTTTACTGCATATCAAGCCGAGCTGGACATTCATCTTTACTATCTTGTCTCCCATCTCATGCACATGGGCAGCTCTCTTCACTGATTTCAATGGCAGTTTCCACTACAACTGAGTAAACTTGTTCGGCTGCACTTGGAACTCCTGCAGAAGAGAACTGAGAGAGTCTTGCATGCCACTTCCGCATTCTAGAAACAATATATGGTTTTGCACATCCAAAAAACCTTTATGAAAAAAAATGAGCATAGGTGCACACTTATGTGTCAGCAATATACATACACATTCCAATATCAGTAGCACACTATCAACTAAAGAAACTATTTATTATTATTATTATTATTATTTATTTTAAAAGCGCCATTGATTCCAGGGCGCTGTACATTCGAGGGGGTTACATACATTACATAAGTCAAACGAGTACAGTGATAAGGGATAATGACAATTGGCACGACAGAGGGAGAGAGGACCCTACCCGCGAGGGCTTACAATCTACAAGGAGGGGGAAAGAGACAGGAGGTGAGGGGCAGACATGTCTGTGGAGGAAGTAGTGACAAGTTTAGTGAAGGTTATAGGCAAGCCTGAAGAAATGGGTTTTCAGGTTGCTTTTGAAGCTGGTGAAAGTGGAGGAGAGTCTGATGTGTTGGGGCAGTGAGTTCCAGAGTGTGGGTGAAGCACGGGAGAAGTCTTGGAGACGGTTGTGTGAGGAGCTGATAAGGGGAGAGCAGAGGAGAAGGTCCTGTGAGGAGCGGAGAGTGCGTGGGGGGAGATATTTGGAAATTAGGGCAGAGATGTATGGAGGGGAGAGGTCATGGAGAGCCTTGTAGGTCATGGATAGTAGGTCATGGATAACTATCAAAAGGTACATAGGAATTTTTGAAAAAGCATTTCTGCTACCTAGGATACATGAAAAATGTTGAGGTTCTTAGTTCACATTTTTGATCAAAACTGCTTAAGCCACCTCCGAAACTAAAACGGGACCTCAAATGCAGGTGGACCCTACACTATTGTTATCTCTCTTTTGGGGACTATTCAGACCTCCATACTTCAGGGAGCAAACTGTTGCTCGTGATAGTTTTTAATTTCTAGATACCTGAAGGTACCTTGTTCATCTGTACAAACAATTATACGCAAGTATAAGCAAGATGGGAATGTCCAGCCATCATACCGCTCAAGAAGGAGACGGGTTCTGTGGCTTAGAGATGAACATGCTTTGGTTTGATATGTGCATATCAAGCAAAGAACAAAAACAATAGACTTTGTGAAGATGCTGGCGGAAGCTGGTAAGATTGTGTCATTATCCACAGTGAAACACTGTATCAACATGGGCTGAAAGGTCACTCTGCCAGGAAGAAATCAATACCCCAAAAGAAAGATGTAAAAGCCAGATTCATGTTTGTAAATGCAAACAGGAACAAAAACCTACATTTTTGGAGACATGTCCTGTGGTCAAAGGAAAATAAAATTGACTTGTTTGGCCACAATGATCATCGCTACATTTGGTTGAATAAGGTAGAAGCTTGGAAGCCTAAGAACACCATCCCAACTGTGAAACACGAGGGTGGCAGCATCATGTTGTTGGGTTGTTTTGCTGCAGGAGGGACTGGAGCACTTCATAAAATAGATGGCATCATGAGGAAAGAAGATTATGTGGAAATACTGAAGCAACATCTCAAGACATCAGCCAGGAAGTTAAAGCTTGGGCAGAAATGGGTCTTCCAAATGGACAATGACCCGAAGCATACTGCCAAACTGGTTACAAAGTGGCTTAAGGATAACCAAGTCAATGTTTTGGAGTGGCCATCACAAAGCCCTGATCTCAATCCTATGGGCAAAGCTGAAAAGGCAGGTGCGAGCAAGGCAACCTACAAACATGGCTCAGTTACACCAGTTCTGTCAGGAGGAATGGGCCAAAATTCCTACCAACTATTGTGGAAGAATATCCAAAACATTTGACCCAAGTCATACAGTTTAAGGGCAATGCTACAAAATACCAATGAAATGTATGTGCATTGTTGACTTTGCAGAAAGTAATACAAATGCCTTAAAAGATTTTCTCTCTCTCATTATTCTGGCATTTGGCAAATATAAATAATTTTGGTTCCTAATTAATATAAAGCAGGTAAGGTTTATTCTGATTTCATGTCAGATAGTGAGAAAAACATGCATATGTGTCTTTTTTATATAGTGTATGGAAACTTCTGGTTTCAACTGTATTTGGATCTCCATAATGTTAGCTATACATTTTTGACTAATTAAAATGGAAGCACCTTATTATTACACCGAAATTAATAATATCATTAAAAGTGAAATGATACAACTAGCAAGAACAACAGCTGGTGCCACAAGGTAAATAATGTTCTGAGATATTTATATATCATATACATACAAATGTATCTTAGACAATCAGAAATAAAGTGTAAACCAAAAGCCAAATGTCATAAAGACATTTTGCACAAGAGGGATTCAATCTGGTGTAAAAATAAAGTAATCAAATTTGTATCCAAAGTGTTATAGTGCCCATCTGATGTAATAAACAATGTGCTGGAGCAATAAGACCAAAATTTAATAAGGGGGACAATAAAAGTATATACTGCACCCAGGGGCGTAACTAGAGAAGCCAGGGCCCCAAAGCAAACTTTTGGATTGGGGCCCCCCCCCCATGGCCCGCCTCCCTGACCATGAACATTTACCAGGACATGCTGTTAAATAATGTAGATAATACAAGGGGAAAATACCTCACCATACATATCACCATCATACTGCTACCAAACAAAATCCACTATATCACCAACAGACCAACATTCTAATAACTCTTATACATAGGAACCTGATTATACCACCAGATCAGGACCACAAAGTGACTGAATAATACCCTACACTATTACTGATCAGTACACAAAGATCAATAATAACCGCAAATAGTGACCATATAGTGGTATATTACTAGTGTACACAGGCCTGCAGACTGTATATTACCTCCATACAGTGTGACCATATAGTGGTAGCTACCAGGTACTCAGGTGCTTAGCAAATAGTTTAGTTACATTTAGGGCCTCACAGGTGACGTCTTGTCTGAGGAGTCGTTCACTTTCTCTTTTCTTCTCTATTCGGTCCAGACCTCCATGATGACTTGCTCCATCCACCACTCGTCCCTGTAGAATTTACAACACAAATACCTGAGACTCCTCACTTTTTTTAATCATTTTCCCAAGTGAGTGCCCCCTCCCCTCATATACAAACTCCCCATTTATAATGGCCCAAATGGTAAGAATTACCCCCTGGTAATTATGGGGCTCCCCCAGTCGGTATGTAGGTACAACGGGGCCCCCGGGCGGTAGCTAGGTAGCTTAGCACCCACCGGGCAGTAGCTAGGTAGCTTGGGGAGATGTAGGCAGCTTCGGGCCCCCGGGCAGTAGCTTAGGGTTCCTATGTAGGTAGAATGGGGGCCCCCTGTAGCTTAGGCCACCCCTGTAGGTAGAATAGGGCCCTCTGTAGATTAGTGCCCCATTGTAGGCAGAAAAGTCCTAAACCCCTGTACATTAGGGCCCCCTTGTAGGCAGAATAGTTCCCCCCCTGTAGATTAGAGCCCCCTTGTAGGCAGAATATTTTCCCCCCCCCTGTAAATTAGAGCCCCCTTGTAGGCAGAATAGTCCCCCCCCTGTAAATTAGAGCCCCCTTGTAGGCAGAATAGTCCCCCCCTGTAGATTAGAGCCCCCTTGTAGGCAGAATAGCCCCCCTGTAGATTAGGGCCCCTTTAGGCAGAATTGTCCCCCCTGTAGCAGATAGTTCCCGTAGACTTAAGCCCTTGTAGGCAGAATAGTCCCCCCTGTAGATAGGCCCCTGTGGCAGAATAGTCCCCCTGTAGATTAGAGACCCCTGTAGGATAGTTCCCACTAAGCTTAGGGCTCCTGATAGGATAGTTTCTCCTCCCCCCTTTAGGGCCCCCTAGAGTTAGAGTTCTCCCCTTTAGAGCCCCCTTAGTATAGTCCCCCTCCGTTCCTTAGAGCCCCTGTAGGTGATTCTTCCCCCCCTTTTAGAGACCCCCTGTAGGCTATTCTCCCCCCCTTCCTTTTGGCCCATAGTATCTCTTTCCCCCCTTCCTTTAGAGCCCCCTGTAGGTATCTTCCCCCTCCTTAAGCCCCTGTAGGTATTCTCCCCCCCTCCTTTAGAGCCCATGTAGGTATTCTCCCCCCCCTTCTAGAGCCCCAGTAGGTATTATTCCCCCCCTTCCTTTAGAGCCCCCTGTAGGTATTCTCCCCCCCTTCCCTTCCTTTAGAGCCCCCTGTAGGTATTCTCTCCCGTTCCTTTAGACCCCAACTGTAGATATTCTCCCCCCTTCCTTTAGAGCCCCCCAGTAGGTATTCTTTCCCCCCCTTCCCTTCCTTTAGAGCCCCCCTGTAGGTTTTCTCCCCCCCCTCCCTTCCTTTAGAGCCCCCCTGTAGGTATTCTCCCCCCTTCCTTTAGAGCCCCCCTGTAGGTATCCCCCCCTTCCCTTCCTTTAGAGCCCCCCTGTAGGTATTCTCCTCCCCCTTCCCTTTGTTTAGAGCCCCCCTGTAGGTATTCTCCCCCCTTCCCTTAGAGCCCCCTGTGGGATTCTCTCCCCCCCCTTTCCCTTTCTTTAGAGCCCCCTGTAGGTATTCTTCCCCCCCCCCCTTCCTTTAGAGCCCCCTGTAGGTATTCTCCCCCCTTCCCTTCTTATAGAGCCCCCCTGTAGGTATTCTCCCCCCTTCCCTTCCTTTAGAGCCCCCTTGTAGGTATTCTCCCCCCCCTTCCCTTAGAGCCCCCCCCTGTAGGTATTCTCCCCCCCCTTCCCTTAGAGCCCCCCTGTAGGTATTCTCCCCCCCTTCCCTTCCTTTAGAGCCCCCTTGTAGGTATTCTCCCCCCCTTCCCTTCCTTTAGAGCCCCCTTGTAGGTATTCTCCGCCCCCCTTCCCTTTGAGCCCCCTTGTAGGTATTCTCCCCTCCCCTTTGAGCCCCCCTGTAGGTATTTCCCCCCTTCCCTTCCTTTCTTGGCCCCTGTAGGTATTCTCCCCCCCTTCCCTTCCCTTATAGCCCCCTTGTAGGTATTCTCCCCCCCCTCCCCCTTTAGGGCCCCCCATAGCTCATTACTTACCTGGCCGCGCTCCCCCGGCGTCTCCGTCTCCTCCCAGCCCCAAGCCTGCTGCTTTAGGCTTGGGGCTGAGGACAGGAAGCTCGGCAGGCGGCGCGATGACGTCACTTCCGCCGCGCCGCCTGCTGAGCGATGTACGGCAGGGGCAGGGAGCGCACAGCTCTCCCTGCCCCGCGTTCATCTTAATTGTATGCGCGTCGCACGGACATGCATACAATTAAGAGAGAGCCTCTGTGAAGCAAGGGGGCGGAGCCCCCCCCCCCCCCCCCCCGGCTTCACAGACCGGCCCCGCAGCTCTGCACCCGCCGCAGTGAACTGTTATATTCACTGCCGGCGGGCTCAGAGTGGCATCACAGTGGTAGCAGAGGTGGTAGCAGCTGCCGCGGGGCCCCCCCAAAGCCACCGGGCCCCGTAGCAACTGCTACCCCTGCTACCCTGTAGTTACGCCCCTGACTGCACCACTATACTGTATCATTATAGCACTTTGGTTATATATCTGATTACTTTGTTTTAATCTCAGTATTGAATCATTTTTGTGCAATACATCTGTATGAAATTTGTGATTTAGTTCATCCTTTTTTTCTGATTGTCTAAGATACATTTGTATGTACATGATATATATATCTCAGAACATTATTTATCTTGTGACACCAGCTGTTGTTTTTGTTAGTAGTTCGATTTAAATTTTAGGCTATCTTCACACGGCTTAATTGCGGGACGTATTTCGTGAAAGTATATAAAAAAAGTATTTTGTAAGATTTTAGTCATAAAAAACGAAAAATATAAAAATCTGAACAAAATTTCTGGAGCGTGATAACATAACAAGTTCTAGTGACTAGGATTCTGGAGAAGGGTCTGGATACACTTCTAGATGTAATATAACAAGTTCTAGTGACTAGGATTCTGGAGAAGGGTCTGGATACACTTCTAGATGTAATATAACAAGTTCTAGTGACTAGGATTCTGGAGAAGGGTCTGGATACATTTCTAGATGTAATATAACAAGTTTTAGTGACTAGGATTCTGGGGAAGGGTCGTTGATGAAGGGATTTATTCTGATTGCCAGATTGGAGTCAGGAAGGAATTTTTTCCCTCAAGTGAGGACAATTGGCTTCTACCTCATGGTGGTTTTTGCCTTCCTCTGGATCAACACTTTAACACTTTAGCAACACTTTAGCAAAATGGGCTGAACTGGATGGACGTATATCTTTTTTTCAGCCTGACAAACTATGTAACTATGTAAAAAATTTTATTATTAAGATAATAAAATTTACATTAGAAAAGCAACTCCTGTTTCGGGATGACGCAGTGGTACCTAGAACAACAATTGCTGGGAAGGGAACCTCTGGCAGATCAAACTAGAGGGGAGACCAGGGACATTCCATTGATGGTTAGACTCATACAGGAACACCTGGAAGCAATGGTAATTAATCTATAACGGACCATAAGTATAGGAAACCTGCTATTTAAAAGAAAGGGGGAACGGAACACTTAAGCGAAACTGTTACCCAAAGGATCAAGTCCTACCCTATAGACTCCCTATCCTAAAGACTGAGATGGGGGGGTGGGGGGGAGATCCGGACAGAGGCGCGGGGAGGGGGGGAAGGGGAGAGGGGGGTAAGGTTTCTTTGGCTGTTCCGAAAACACAAATTATCGAAACCTTTAACAGCTGGAAAATCAGACTACCCACTCCATTAATAAGGGTTCATTTAGATGGAATCGGGAACAAGCTGAGAGGGATGAAAAATTAAAATGTCTGCCATAGGGATTGGCTCCCACTAAGATGTGATGTGGTGTTCTCTCAAGACAAGACTAAATTGTAATTTCGATCAACATTGTAACTGTTTTAATATGTCATGAATCATTTGTATTGTTAATTCTTATGTGCAGCTTGAATAAAAACAAGTTAAAAAAAAAAAAGAAAAGCAACTCAACGGACTGTTTTAAACTCTATAGAGAAGAACAGAAGCTTATAAATGTCAATCATGCTGTTAAATGTTTCTCTTTCTACTACATCACAATGCTCTCCCTGTGTCAAACTCAATTTGTGGCTAGAATGTTGCAAGAGATAAGTAGCTTTCACTGTCAACATTTGTATTCTAACTGTTAGGGCTTGTCCTCACTGCACGGGTTTTCACCCGATTTTTCAGACTGTTTTCGGTTTTGAAAACCATGTGCGAACCGGGTGACAACTGGTATTGTGGACCTGCACAGCGGAAAACCTGCACAGTGGACAACCTGCACTGCGGTCCCCATTGCACAGGTTTCCCGCCGGGCAGTTTTTCAGACCGCTGGCGCTCCAAAAAACATAGAACATGTTCATTCTTCCGCCCGGTTTTCGGGTAGAATATGAACATGTTAATGCGAGGGGGGAGGGCTGTTCTCCGCAAACTGGATTTCCGACCTGGTATTTGCACTGTGCCGTGTGAACGGCCCCTTACTTCTCTTCTCTATAGAGACTAATGCAATTCATTGAGTTGATTTTCTGATGAAAAATATATTATGTTAATAATAAAATTTTGTTCTGATTGTTTTCTTTTTTTTTTTTATTACTAAAATCGTACAAAATACTTTATTGTAGGGTAAGTCCATATGGCAAGGTTTTTGGTCAGATTCTCAAATGGTTTACGGATTTGAAAACTATCAAAAAAGAAACCAAAAGAGCAAACATTAAATGGATTTTCTTCCGGACATTTTTTTAATACTGCCGCCGTTCCAAAAGACTTTCAACATGCACAATCTTCCATCCGGTTTTCGGGTGGAAGATGTGCATTTGAACTGCTGAGAGAGACAGCGAATCCACAAACTGCGGACAGAACAGTCCCCCAAAGCTCATCCAAAAGACAACAAAATAGCAGCCAGATTCTTAAGACAGAATGCGACCGGTATTTTGTCGCTGCCGTGTGGACGGATTCTTAGACTGTTATATTGTACGTTATTGTTCGTTTATCAAGATGTCGCTCACTTGGTCAGTAAGTCAGGATTTTGCATGCTTTATAAACGCTGTAGGAACATACAAATTTTTTTAGTTTCCATTTTTATTACATGAAATGAAACACATTTTAATATAATTTATAAAAATTGGTATCTGACATGAAAGTGTGTAAAAAGTACAGGTATGTGATTGAATTCCTCCATGCATAGAAGGTTGCACCCATTGATAGTTGCTAAACGTTTACAGACTCCAAACAGTGGATGTTACCACTGTGAAGCTGTTGGTGGCAAGCCTATAGGGATTCATTATTATTATTATTATTAGATATAATATAGAGGGCGCTCCCAATCAAATGCCTTCTGTATTATTATGTTGGCCCATGACATCAGAAGCGGAAGTTGGCATTATGGTAATAGAGTTTGAACCTTCCCACCAACATGCATTACATTTTCTTGCCATGCTGTGGGTGGCACACTAAAACAGTGGCAACAGGAATGTTTAAGACAAGCCATGTTCTGGATGGCCATGCACAGCTGTCACTTCACAAATTGAAAAACATATCAATCAGCTCATCCGTCTGAATTAGTGGATTATGACTAGGGCAGTGTGTAAGGAGCTGAATATTGGCTGCAATGCTTCGAAAACAATGATTGCAAATATTGCAAAGTTTGCACCAGCTGCAGATTTTTACAAGCGTGATATGCAAGCTAGAGAAAACGCATAGCCCAAGGCGGTGTCGAAAATAGTGTTTGTAAAGTTAAGAATATATTCTACAAAGTAGTGCTTCTGTTGAAGTTTTTTATAGAGATTTATAGGAGACATTCGTTTTTAAAGTGACCCTTGTAAGGCCTCGTTCACACGACTTATTTCTGGTACAAATTTCAGCCGTATTGCGTGCTGTACTGCGCTGCAATACGGCTGATTTCCGTGCCAGGCATTACGGTAATCCATAGTTCTCATAGAGAACTATTGATTCCGTCTCTCCTCCCCGCTCGGCGAATACGTCGAGAGGGGCGAAAGTGACATGCACATTATCCCAGCGGGATACGCGCCGTGGATAATGCATGTCTATGGCAGCCGGCGTAATTGCGGGGCGAAATCCGTCCCCGCACTTACGCCGGCAATAAGCCATGTGAACTTCGCCTAATGATAACAACAATAATAATAATAAGTGATAATAAGGGTGAATTCACATGCTGTTTACCAGGCTTATAGCGGAGCATATTATGCACGCGGCTGTATGCCTGTTTTTTAAGCAGTACACTCTAAAAGGGTATGTTGCAATTTATATGTGGCAAAATGCGTGCCGCAATTACGGTAATTCATAACTCTCATAGAGAGCTACGAATTATGCGTCGTCTCCTCGGGCGTACAATACGATGGTATCGTACGCCTGGGGAAAGAAGTGACATATCAATTGTTTGCGGCGCTTACGCACCACTGACAGTGCATGTGTATGCATTGCAGTGCAATTACATGCTGAAGTACGGCGTGCAAAAATGCTTTGTGAACATACCACAGAATTAGGATGATGATGTTAGATTTGCTTTGTCTATTTTTGTCCTACTACTATTTTCTTTTTATTTCTATTAACAACCAAAGACCCTTGTAGAAAAATGTTCAGTCAGCTAACCCTGCCTCCTTGGCGTTACGAGGAAACTACGAGGATGCACTGAAGATCCAGTGGGCCACTGATTAAACAAATTCTGTGTAAGGTGAAATCTAGCACCAGAAAAAAATGAAAAGCTTTATTGTAGATCCATTAAAGCATAACAGTGGAGCAGAAAATGCTGACACATTTCTAGATACACCCTTAGTTGTAGCAACAACTAAGCTTTGAATTTTAGCCTGGTGCTGGACTTCATCTTATACAGAATTCATGACCCTTGTAGCAATAGCAATAACAACAAATATAATAATAACAAGGGTGTGTGCAGACATCTTGGATACATTTTTGCAATACGTAAAACGTATTGCGTTAAATACGTTTTCTGGACTGCAAAAGCTCATCCGTTTAATGCAATGCAAAAATGTATGTAAAACGTATGTTTGTCTGAAAAACGATAAGTATTTTACATTGAAATCAATATAATCACACATGAACATCGTTAAGTACATATTGGGGTCCGCTTTTCAGTACGTAAAACATACCCAAATACGTATTTAACAAACGCCGTGTGAACATACCCTAATAATAATGTAAGACTTGGTTCACAACTGTATCACAGGTTCCATTTGGAGCCTTTGTCGCAGATTCCTTGGAAAAAAAAGAACAGCATTCAGTTCTATATTTCCTATTAAAATGAAAAACACAATGATGGAAACCTAGAAGACCCAATTATGGTCAGCAAAGCTAGGTGCCTTTGTGTCCATCTGGTAACAGGTCCAGCACCACCTCTGCAGTGCAGGCTCAGAATACAACCTCTGACATTGATGTAAACTGGGTCTTAGATTAACTTTTTTTTTTACGTCCTACCCCTATTGTCTTTAAATGTCTATTGATAATATGTGATCCTTAAAACAAAAATAATAAAAATAAAACATTAATAATGATGATGATGTTAGATTTACTTTGTCATTTTGGTCCTACCACTCTTTTCTCGTTAATTTTGTGCATAATACAAAACGCTGGTAACAATAATAGAAACAACAACAATAACAGTATTAATAATGATGGTGGTATTAGATTTGTCTTGTCTTTTTTCAGTCTACCACTATTTTATTTGTCTCTATTGAGAATCCATGTATGCAACAATACTACTAATAATAATAATAGTAACAATAACAATAATGATGATAATGTAAGATTTATCTTGCCATTTCTGGCCCCATCACCATTTTATCTCCACGAATAACCCCTGACCATTGTAAAAATACTAATAATAACAAAAATAATCATAATGTTAAATGTGCTTTGCCTTTTTTGGTCCTACGACTATTTTCTCTTTATCTCTATTGATAGTACATGACCCTAGTAAGTAATAATAATAACAATAATAATAATAATAATAATAATAATGTCAATGATAATGTTAGATATATTTGCCTTTTCTTCTCCCACTACTATTTTCTCTTTACTGATTACCCAAGAGCTTTGTAAAATTACTACTACTACTACTAATAATAATAATAATAATAATCAGTTATGATTATAATGATGATATTAGATTTGCTTTGTCTTTTATGGTCCCACCATTATTTTCTATCTGCAGATAGCCCATGATCGATGTAACACTACTAATGAAAATAACAACAATAATAATTATGTCACTGATGATGATAATGATTTAAGATGTATGATCTATTCAGCCCCACCACTATTTTCTTTTTACTGTAATATTGTAACAATACTGCAATAATACAATATCAATTATGATGATGATGTTAATTGTGCCTTGAATTTTCTGGTCCACCACTATTTTATCTCTACTGATAATCTATATTCCGGAATATTAATAATAACAATAACAACAATACATGTTTTCAATGATGTTGATGTTAGATGTACCTTGTCTTTTATGGCCCACCACTACCTTTACTCTATGTATATTACAGGTGCCTTGCAACAATACTAATAACATTATTGTTGTTGCTATTATTATCAGTATTGTTACAAGGCTCATGTAATATCACTGGAGAGAAGATAGTCGTGGATCAGAAGAGACAAGGCACCTCTAAAATCAACATCATCATTCATAACATTATTATTATTGTTGTTGTTATTATTACTAGCATTGCTATAAGACTCATGTAATATCACTGGAGAAAATATATGGGCCAGAAGAGACAAGGCACCTCTACCATCACCATCATCATTCATAACATTATTACTATTATTATTATTATCAATGATGATGATGTACCGGTGTCTTGTCACTTCTGGCCCACCACTTTCCTCTCTCCACTGATATTACATAAGCCTTGTAGCAATACTAGTAACATTGTAATTTTTGATCTTCTTATTATCAATAATAATGATGTACAGGTGCCTTGTCTTTTCTGGACCACCACCATCTTTTCTTTACTGACATTACATGAGCTTTGTAGCAATACTAATAATAACCACAACAATAATAATAATAATATTAATGATATAAATGATGATGTTAGAGGTGCCTTGTAGCAATACTAATAGCATTATTATTAATATTATTATTATTATTGTTGTTGTTATTATCAGTGATGATGATGTTAGATGAGACTTGTTTCTTCTGGCCCACCACTATCCTCTCTCCACTGATATTACATGAGCCTTGTATACTGATAACATTGTTGTTGTTGTTCTTATCAGTTATGATGATGTTAGATGAGGCTTGTCTCTTCTGGCCCACCACTATTTTCTCTCCAATGATATTACATGAGCCCTTAGCAATACTAATAGTAATAACAACAATGATAATAATAATAATAATAATAATAATATCAATGATGATGATGTTAGAGTTGCCTTGTCTCTTCTGGCCCACCACTATCTTCTCTCCCGTTATTATTATTTATTTTAAAGCGCCATTGGTTCCAGGGCGCTGTACATTCGAGGGGGTTACATACATAACATAGGTCAAACAAGTACAATGATAAGTGATGAATGACAATTGGCACGACAGAGTGAGAGAGGACCCTACCCGCGAGGGCTTACAATCTACAAGGAGGAGGGAAGAGACAGAAGGTAGGGGCAGACATGTTTGTGGAGGGTATAGTGGTAGCAGGGTTATTGTAGGTTATAGGCAAGCCTGAAGAAATGGGTTTTCAGGTTACCTTTGTGGCTAGTGAAAGTGGAGGAGAGTCTGATGTGTTGGGGCAGTGAGTTCCAGAGTGTGGGGGAAGCATGAGAGAAGTCTTGGAGACGGTTATGTGAGGAGCTGATTAGAGGAGAACAGAGAAGAAGGTCCTGTGAGGAGCGGAGATTGCGTGAGGGGAGGTATCTGGAGATTAAGGCAGAGATGTATGGAGGGGAGAGGTCATGGAGAGCCTTGTAGGTCAGGGTTAGCAACTTGAAATGAATTCGCTGGGCAACGGGGAGCCAGTGAAGAGATTGACAGAGGGGAGAGGCAGAGGAGTAGCGGGGAGAGAGGTGGATAAGACGGGCAGCAGAGTTGAGAATTGTTTGAAGGGGAGCAAGAGTGCTAGACAGGAGGCCACAGAGAAGGATGTTGCAGTAGTCTAGGCGGGAGATGACAAGGGCATGGACCAGCATTTTTGTAGTGTCGTAGTTGAGGAATGAGCGGATGCGGGAGATGTTTTTCAGGTGGAGACGGCAGGCAGAGGTGAGGTTTTGGATGTGTGGTTTGAAAGATAGAGCGGAGTCGAGGATTACCCAAAGGCAGCGGACTTGCGGAACGGGTGAGAGTGTACAGCCATTGACTGAAATAGAGAGATCAGGGGGAGGGGTAGAGTTGGACGGTGGAAAGATGATGAGTTCTGTTTTCTCCCCATTTAGTTTTAGGAGACGTGATGAGAAGAAGGAGGAAATGGACGATAGAGGTGCAAGAGAGTCAGAGAGAGTGAGATGGTTGAGGCTTTGTAGGTTCCTGCGGGGTCGTACTGGATATGCGGCAGGAGGAGCGGGTGGGGTGGAGATGGTGGAGAAGGTAAGCAGGTTGTGGTCAGATATGGGGTGGGGGGAGTTTGAGAGGTCAGATAGGGGGCAGAGGCGGGTGAAGATGAGGTCCAGTGTGTGTCCATCTTTATGAGTGGCTCCTGAAGTCCACTGGGAGAGGTCGAAGGAGGAGCAGAGTGAAAGGAGTTTGTTGGAAGCAGAGTGGGGGGTGTCGATTGGGATATTGAAGTCTCCCATGATGATAGTGGGGATGTCAATGGAAAGAAAGTGGAGAAGCCAGGTAGAAAAGTGGTAGAGAAAGGTGCTGACAGGGCCTGGCGGTCGGTAGATAACAGCCACTTGGAGGTTGGAGGGGGTGTAGATGTGGACAGAGTGCACCTCAAAGGAGGAGAGTGTGAGGGAAGGCAGAGGTGGAGTGGGGACAAAGGAACAGGTGTCAGACAGGAGGAGGCCGACACCTCCGCCATGCTTGTTACCAGGGCGAGGAGTGTGGGTAAGTTGGAGGCCGCTAAGAGAGAGTGCGGCAGGGGAGACAGTGTCAGAGGGGGTCAGCCAGGTTTCAGTCAGACCAAGGAAGAGTAAGTTGCGTGAGATGAACAAGTCATGTATGTAGGAAAGTTTATTACATACAGACCGTGCATTCCAGAGAGCTCCAACGAGAGGGATAGGGGGAACAGGGGTCAGAGGGATGCGTTACAGGTTGAAGGGGGCAACGGAATTTGTAGTGGCGAATCTGTTCAAAGAGGCAGAGATGATGGTGGGAATGTGCTGGGGGGGGCCCTGGGTTGGGGGATATGTCCCCAGAAGCCAGAAGGAGCAGTGAGAGGGTGAGCAGGTGGGAGTAGGAAAGACTGTAGTTTTGCAGGGTTTGTTTGGTACGGAGGGCAATAACAGTGGGGAAGAGGTTGGTGGCAGCAGACAGGTGAGAGGGTAGAATGCAGGGGGAGATGTAGAGCTCATTGTCCAGCGAGGGAGTTTGGGGATAAGCAATAAGTATGAGGAGAGTGGAGATTGCGATAATGGGGGAAAATAAAAGCATAGTGTTAGACAGGTTAGCAGGCTATTAGTGGGAAGGAAAGTGTAGATGTTACCTTGCAATCCTTGTTCAATCCTGGTTTAATTCTGGTATTAATTCACACTTAGCTGGGGCCACACTTGGAGCAGGGCCACAAGTGTCCAATGGCCACGAGTGTGAGTGACTATATACTAAACTTGATCCCAAACAGAACAATCAGACAAGCACCAGAAGTGGGAGGGGTCGTGTTACCGAATTAGCCGAGGGGGGGGGGATAGGACACGAGATTACAGGGGGAATTACAAAGGCTCCATGGACACAGCATGGGATGGGGGTATAGGAGATGGCGTTATGATAACAAATATGGCTACACTGGAGATACACATCAAAGAGACATACATCAATGCACAACAGGAGTTGTAGTACTACACAATGAGAAACATACAGCAATGGACGATGGGAGTTAGACTTTGATAGCAGAAACATACCTGTGAATGAGAAATAGAGTGGGTCAGTACAAAGGGAAGCAGTTCCATGGGGCTACATAGTCTGGTATAAATTCACGCATAGCTGGGGCCACACTTGGAGCAGGGCCACAAGTGTCCAATGGCCACCAGTGTGAGTGACTATATACTAAGCTTGATGTTATTACATGAGCTTTGTAGCAATGCTAATAATAATAACCACAACAATAGCAATTATAGTAATAATAATAATAATATTAATGATATCAAAGATGGTGATGATGTTAGAGGTGCCTTGTCTCTTCTGGCCCACCACTATCTTCTCTCTATTGATATTACATGAGCCTTGTATACTGATAACATTGTTGTTATTGTTATCAGTGATGATGATCTTAGATGAGGATTGTTTCTTCTGGACCACCGCTTTCTTCTCTCTAAAGATATTTCATGAGCCTTGTATACTGATATTATTGATGTTGTTATCAATGATGATGATGTTAGATGAGGCTTGTTTCTTCTGGACCACCACTATCCTCTCTCCACTGATATGACATGAGCCTTGTATACTGATAACATTGTTGTTGTTGTTATCAATGATGATGATGTTAGATGAGGCTTGTCTCTGCTGGCCCACTACTATCCTCTATACTCTGATATTACATGAGCCTTGTATACTGATAACATTGTTGTTATCAATGATGATGATGATGTTCGATGTGTCATGTCTTTTCTGGCCCACCACTATCTTTTCTCCACTGATATTACATGAGCCTTGTGTACTGATAGCATTGTTCTTGTTGTTATCAATGATGATGGTGATGATGTTAGATGAGGCTTGTCTCTTTTGGTACACCACTATCTTCTCTCTATTGATATTACATGAGCCTTATATACTGATAACATTGTTGTTGTTGTTGTTATCAATGATGATGATGTTAGATGAGGCTTGTCTCTTCTGGACCACCACTATCTTCTCTCTATTGATATTACATGAGCCTTGTATACTGATAACATTGTTGTTGTTGTTGTTGTTATCAATGATGATGATGTTAGATGAGGCTTGTCTTTTCTAGCACACCACTATCTTTTCTCCACTGATATTACATGAGCCTTGTATACTGATAACATTGTTGTTGTTATCAATGATGATGATGTTAGAGGTGCCTTGTCTCTTCTGGACCACCACTATCCTCTCTCCACTGATATTACATGAGCCTTGTATACTGATAACATTGCTGTTGTTAACATTGATGATGATGATGATGATGATGTTAGATGAGGCTTGTCTCTTCTGGTCCACCACTGTCTTCTCTCTATTGATATTACAGGATCCTTGCATACTGATAACATTGTTGTTGTTGTTGTTGTTGTTGTTGTTGTTGCTATCAGTGATGATGATATTAGAGGTGCCTTGTCTCTTCTGGACCAACACTATCCTCTCTCTACTGATATTACATGAGCCTTGTATACTGATAACATTGTTGTTGTTGTTATCAATGATGATGATGTTAGAGGTGCCTTGTATCTTCTGGCCCACTACTATCTTCTCTCCACTGATATGACATGAGCCTTGTATTCTGATAACGTTGTTGTTGTTGTTGTTATCGATGATGATGATGATGATGTTAGATGAGGCTTGTATCTTCTGGACCACCACTATCTTCTCTCCACTGATATCAGATGAGCCTTGTATACTGATAACGTTGTTGGTGTTGTTGTTATCAATGATGATGATGTTAGATGAGGCTTGTATCTTCTGGCCCACCACTATCCTCTCTCCACTGACATTACATGAGCCTTGTATACTGATAACATTGTTGTTGTTGTTGTTGTTGTTGTTGTTGTTGTAATCAATGATGATGATGTTAGAGGTGCCTTGTATCTTCTGGCCCACTACTATCTTCTCTCCACTGATATGACATGAGCCTTGTATTCTGATAACATTGTTATTGTTGTTGTTATCAATGATGATGATGATGATGATTATAGATGAGGATTGTAACTTCTGGACCACCACTATCTTCTCTCCACTGATATCACATGAGCCTTATATACTGATAACATTGTTGTTGTTGTTGTTATTATCAATGATGATGATGTTAGATGAGGCTTGTATCTTCTGGCCCACCACTATCCTCTCTCCACTGATATTACATGAGCCTTGTATACTGATAACATTGTTGTTTTTATCAGTGATGACGATGTTAGAGGTGCCTTGTATTTTCTGCCCCACCACCATCATCTCTCCACTGATAACATGAGCCTCGTATGGCAGACCTGGTAGGTGTCACAGAGGAGTGGGTGTCAGCAGGGCCGCCATCAGAAATTTCAGGGCCCCCTACAGCTAAAGCGCCTGGGCCCCCCTGTTAATCCCGCCTCCTAGCAACCCCGCCCCCTAGCAACTCCATCGCCCCGCCCCCCACCAAACATGGCGACTGCTTCTTGCACAAGCTGTGTGATGCTCAAGTCAGGACACTGATTCTATGTACTATAAAGCTATAGTGTTGAACTTCACTTGAAGTGCTGCCCCTTTTTTTATGCCAGGCCACTTCCATTCCTGTGGTACCCCACTCAAGGCCCCTGGGATATGGGGGCCCCACACTAGGCCCCTGGGATATGGGGGGGCCCCACTCAAGGCCCCTGGGATATGGGGGCCCTACACTATGACCCCGGGATATGGGGGCCCCACACGAGGCCCCAGGGATATGGGGGCCCAAAAATAGGCCCCTGGGTTATGGGTGCCCCACACTAGGCCCCTGGGATATGGGGGCCCCACACGAGGCCCCTGGGATATGGGGGCCTCGTGTGGGGCCCCCATATCCTAGGGACTTCATGTGGGGCCCCCATATCCCAGGGGCCTCATGTGGGGCCCCCATTTCACAGGGGCCTCGTGTGGGGCCCCCATATCCCGGGGGCCTAGTGTGGGGCCCCCATATCCCAGGGGCCTCGAGTGGGGCCCGCATATCCAAGGGGCCTCGTGTGGTGCACCCATATCCCAGGGGCCTCGTTTGGGGCCCCCATATCCCAAGGGCCTTGTTTGGGGCCCCCATGTCCCAAGGGCCTTGTTTGGGGCCCCCATATCCCAAGGGCCTCATGTGGTGCCCCCATATCCTAGGGGCCTCGTGTGGGGCCGCCATATACCAGGGCCCTAATGTGGGGCCCCCATATCCTAGGGACTTCATGTGGGGCCCCCATGTCCCAGGGGCCTCATGTGGGGCACCAATGTCCCAGGGGCCTCGTGTGGGGCCCCCATATCCCAGGGGCCTCGTGTGGGGCCCCCATATCCCAGGGGCCTAGAGTGGGGCCCCCATATCTCAGGGGCCTAGTGTGGGGCCCCATATCCCAGGGGCTTAGTGTGGGGTCCCCATATCCCAGTGGCCTAATGTGGGGCCCCTATATCCCGGGGGCCTCATGTGGGGCCCCCATATTCCAGGGGCCTAATGTGGGGCCCCTATATCCTGGGGGCCTAGTGTGGGGCCCCTAGATACCAGGGGCCTAATATGGGGTCCCCATATCCCAAGGCCTTGGGTGGGGACCCCATATTCCCAAGGCCTTGTGTGGGGCCACCATATCCTGGGGGCCTCGTGTGGGGCCCCATATCCCAGGGGCCTCGTGTGGGGCCCCCATATCCCAGGGGCCTAATGTGGGGCCCCCATATCCCTGGGGCCTCGTGTGGGGCCCCTATAGACCGGGGGCATAGTGTGGGGCCCCCATATCCGGGGCCTCAAGTGGGGCCCCCATATCCAGGGGCCTCGTGTTGGGCCCCAATATTCCAGGGGCCTAATGTGGGGCCCCCCTCTCCCAGGGGCCTCGTGTGGAGCCCCCATATCCCAGGGGCCTCGTTTGGGGCCCCCATGTCCCAAGGGCCTCGTTTGGGGCCCCCATATCCCAAGGGCCTCATGCGGTGCCCCCATATCCCAGGGGCCTCGTGTGGGGCCCCAATATCCCAGGGGCCTAATGTGGGGCCCCCATATCCCAGGGGCCTCGTGTGGGGCTCCCATATCCCAGGGGCCTCGTATGGGGCCCCCACATCCCAGTGGCCTAGTGTGGGGCCCCCATATCCCAGGGGCCTCGAGAGGGGCCCACATATACCAGGGGCCTCATGTGGGGCCCCATATCCCAGGGGCCTCGTGTGGGGCCCCATATCCCAAGGGCCTAGTGTGGGGCCCCCATATCCCAGGGGCCTCATGTGGGGCCCCATAGCCCAGGGGCCTAGTGTGGGGCCCCCATATCCCAGGGGCCTTGTGTGGGGCCCCCATATCCCAGGGGCCTAGTGTGGGGCCCCCATATCCCAGGGGCCTAGTGTGGGGCCCCCATATCCCAGGGGCCTCGTGTGAGGCCCCCTTATCCCAGGTGCAGCGTGTGGGGCCCCCATAACCCAGGGGACTAATGTGGGGCCCCCATATCCCAGAGGCCTCGTGTGGGGCACCCATATCCTAGGGACCTCGTGTAGGGCCCCATATCCCAGGGGCCTTGTGTGGGGCCCCCATATCCTGGGGGCTACATGTGGGGCCCCCATATCCCAGGGGCCTAATGTGGGGCCCCCATATCCCAGTGGCCTTGAGTGGGGCCCCCATATCCCAGGGGCCTCGTGTGGGGCCCCCATATCCAAGGGGCCTGGGGTGGGGCCCCTATATACCAGGGGACTAATGTGGGGCCCCCATATCCCAGGGGCCTCATGTGGGGCACCCATATCCCAGGGGCCTCGTGTGGGACTCCCATATCCCAGGGGCCGAGTGTGGGGATCCCATAACCCAAGGGCCTCATGTGGGGCTCCATATCCCAGGGGCCTCGTGTGGGGCCCCCATATCCCAGGGGCTCATGTGGGGCTCCATATCCCAGGGGCCTCGTGTGGGGCCCCCATATCCCAGGGGCTCATGTGGGGCTCCATATCCCAGGGGCCTCGTGTGGGGCCCCCATATCCCAGGGGCCTTGTGTGGGACCCCCATATCCCAGGGGCCTAGTGTGGGGCCCCTATATCCCAGGGGCCTCATGTGGGGCTCCATATCCCAGGGGCCTCGTGTGGGGTCCCCATATCCCAGGGGCCTCGTGTGGGGCCCCCATATCCCAGGGGCCTTGAGTGGGGCACCACAGGAGTGGAAGTGGCCTGGCATAAAAAAAGGGGCAGCACTTCAAGTGAAGTTCAACACTATAGCTTTATAGTACATAGAACCAGTGTCCTTACTTGAGCATCACACAGCTTGTGCACAGAGCACTCGCCCCCCTCCACCCTCTGGCTGCCACAGGGGGGGACTCACTGATTTCATTTGTTGATGGGCATCCAGAGGGAGGAGGAGGGGGGCGACTGCTCGGTGCACAAGCTGTGTGATGCTCAGGACACTGATTCTATATACTGTAAAGCTACGATGTTAAACTTCACTTGCAGTGCGGGCGACGGCAGGCCCCCCCTTGCTTCACATTCTGGCCGGGCCCCATACGGGAGTAGTGGTTCTACCGCCCTAAAGGCGGCCCTGGGTGTCAGGTGCTCCAGCACAGTGAGCGGCGGCTTTAGGACCTCAGCGCTGCAGTGCTGTCAGGGTGGATGCAGAAGAAAGGAGGAGGAGAGCCTGTGACCCGGGAGGAGGATAGGGCGAGGAGAGCAATGCTAAATCAAGGGTACAGTTAGAGGCACACAGACACCTAAGGAAGGGGATTGGGAGGAGGAGGTGTGTTTCTATAAGAGACTCAGGAAGGCTCCGGCTCACTCTCCTCCCAGGTAGCAGCCAGCAATGAACATGTCAGTGTTGACTTTGCAGGAATATGAATTCGAAAAGCAGTTCAACGAGAATGAAGCCATCCAATGGATGCAGGAAAACTGGTAGGTGCCCTCCTGATGCGCCCCCTGGGCATTGTCTGAGCGCTCCCCCATGCACGGAGACAGGATGCGGTGGTGCCCGGCACGCTGCTGCTGCTGCACACTGTGCTCACATGCCCGATGGGTGCTGCACATAGAGGGTGCTGGATGGCTGTGATAAGAGCAGGCCTTTGTGGTAGTTCAGGGGTGCAGGGTGCATGCTGATGTGCCAGGGCCCTGCTGCATCTACAATGAATGGGGAGCGTTATAGGACTTGTATGGATGCAGCTACAGCAGGGCTTTATACTGTGGGAGAGGGCCTAAGCTGTAATAAGCTAATGGCCATTAACCCCTAAACTCCTACAACAGCATCCCTTATAGGAGTGGGCATGCATACTGTCTAGTAAGTGCTTTCTATTCTCCAGATAGGACAATTAGATTGTGAGCTCCCTGAGGACAGAGACTGATGGGACTGCATTTTGTGTACCTCCCAATGGTATATGTTGGCACTACTGGGTAATCTTCATCACCCCTTCTCATCACACTCATAGGTGTGTGTTAACCCCTCGTGGCTGTGTTGAGTTGGGATGACATATTTGTGGATTGTTGGTTCTCTTCATTGATAGAGCGATTAGATTGTAAGCTCCCTGGGGACAGAGACCGATGTGACTGCATTCTGTGCACATTCCAGTGATATATGTTGGCACTACCGGATAGCCCTTATCATCACAATTTCAAGTGTGTGTTAATCTTTCCTGGTTGTATTGAGCTGAGATTGACAGATCTGTAAATTTTGTCTTTATAATTATTAATAGGGCGATTAGATTGGGAGCTCCCTGGGAACAGGGACTGATGTGACTGCATTCTGTGTACCCCCCAATGGTATATGTTGGCAGTACTGGGTAATCTTAATCACTGCTTTGCATTATACTTTCAAGTGTGTACTAACCTCTCCTGATTTTGTTGAATTGAACTTGACATATTTGTGGACTGTTAGTTATTCTATCTTTTCAGTTATCGATTGGGCAATTAGATTATGAGCTCCCCAGACACTGATGTGACTGCATTCTGTGTACCTCCCAATGGTATATGTTGGCATTACTGGGTAATCTTCATCTCTGCTTTGCATTATACTTTCAAGTGTGTACTAACCTCTCCTGATTTTGTTGAATTGAAGTTGACATATTTGTGGACTGTTAGTTATTCTATCTTTCCAGTTATTGATAGGCCAATTAGAATATGAGCTCCCCAGAGACTGATGTGACTGCATTCTGTGTACCTCCCAATAGTATATGTTGGCACTACTAGGTAATTTTCATCACTGCTCTTCATCACACTTTTAAGTCTGTGTTAACCTCTCCTGATTCTATTAAGTTGGAATGATACATTTGTGGATTGCTGGTTATTTTGTATTTATATGTATTGTATCTTTTCATGTTTCATATCCCATAGAACAAAAGACTCTTGGATTATCAGCTCCTCTTCATTAGCAAGGATGGTGCTAGTACAGGCTGTAATGCACTGTATAGTCATTGACCTGTCCTTCCTTTTGCTGTTGCTGTGCTCGGAGACATATGCAGCACGTGTTACTGTTAATCTAATGGCTCTTGGAGGGAGGAATAAGATGCTCAGATTCGTACAGTAGATTCTGGGCTGAGCCTAAAGTCCTCCATAGACATGACTGCTATGGTAGAAATGTATGGAACTTTTCTCACTGATTGGCTAAAACAACTATTACTAATGCAATGGATCAAAGTCCAAAGTAAAATGCTATGTGAACCTTTATGCATGTGCTACGAGTGATCTTTATGAGGTTTTACAATACTCATCGTATCATGACGTTCTTCCTGTTTGCCGTCAGATTTATTCACTGCAAATTGGTTTAAAAAAATGTACAGCAAACGTTTGGCAAATGCATAGTAGGCGAGAACTTGCTTAGCAAGAAGTGCATTCATTTAATTTTGGGATGTATAAAATGCTGCTCAACGCGAAAATAGGTTGTAGATAAGGCAAGTATGTGCACATAGTATTCAGTATGGGCAGGGAGTGGGCTGAGGTTCTAAGAGCTGATTCTTTATTCATTGGCTTGCATAACTTATGCCTCAATAGAATATGTATGGTGCTTATAATTACATGTGTAAAGTAGGTATACTATGTATTTTTTTTTCTCTCAACCATAGAGCAGGCTGTACTTGACGATTCCACCGATCAGCAGTTCTTAACATCTCGCCATGTGTGACCAGGAGCGGATGGGTGAATTTGCTGCAGATTGAGATTACAGATTCCACATTGAAATACTAGTTTAAATTAAATTACTAGTGGCATCAATCAGTCCAAAAAATACAAAAAATGAACGGAAAAGTCCAAGATCACTGAAAAAATAATTTTCCTTCTAAAACATAATCTTTAATAAATATGCACAGTAAAAAAAATCATATGTGAGCACAGTCCACAGCCCAATAATAATATTTACGTTTATAGCGCCAACATATTCCACAGCACTTTACAAATTAAAGGGTATAAGACAAAAAACAAATATTACACAGTAAAAAGCTACTTACAGATGAGACAGAAGGTGCCACATATATGAACACTGTCTAGGTCTAAAACTCCATAGCAACCAATCAGAACTCCGCTTTCATTTTATATAGTGCTCTGGAAAAATAAAAGGGACGCTCTGGTTTGTTGCTATGGGCAACAAAGTGAGTTTTAAAACTAGACAGTTTTCATATATGTGGCCAAGGTATGAGGGCCCTGATTGCAAGAGCGTACAATCTATAAGGGGCCGTTCACACGGCTTATTTTGGCGCGGATTGGTGCCGTACTGCGCGCCGGATTTGCGCTGCAGTACGGCTCCAATCCGTCGCAGTAATTACGGTAATCCACCGTTCTCATAGAGAACAGTGGATTCCGTCGGTCCTACCCGCTCGGCGAATCCGCCAGGCGGGGAGAAACTGATATGCACATTATCCAGGCGCAATACGCGCCGTGGATAATGGAAGTCTATGGGGCCGGCGGGCCGCGCCCCTGCCCCGCCCCCACACCCGCCCCTTATTCAAGCCGGAATTGCGAGCGCAATCCGGCTCGCAATTCCATCTTGAATAAGCCGTGTGAACACGGCCTAAGGGTCTATGGGTGAGACAAAGGGTTAGAAGTGCTGATCCAGCCACGGTCCAGCCATGTTTCATAAATATGGGGGAGTTTACATAAAAATGGATGAACCTGACACCAATACAGTACAGCTATATACAGGTAAGTGCTTGTGGGTGCCCAAGAGCAGGGAGTGACAGAAATGTGATGCCAGTGACAGAAAGTGGGGGGTTAGGGATCTTGGTAGGCCTGCCTAAGAAGATGTAGTTTCATGGCAAGCTTAATATTATGGGAGATAGGTGTGAAAACTGTTTAGGTCTAAGACTTTCTTTGTTGCTCATAGCAACCAATCAGAGTGCCCCTTTCATTTTTTCAGGGCACTTTATGAAATGAAAGGGGAGGTCTGATTGGTTGCTATGGGCAACAAAGAAAGTCTTAGACCTAGACAGTTTTCATACGTGAGGCCCTATTAGTGTTATAAGTTTGACCCATCATACAAGGTAGCATGTTCCAGAGAACTTGTGGAGCACGTGTGAAGAGTTAGGGGAATTGGAGATGGGGATGATTGAGGCAGAGCATAAAGACCAGGTAGGATGGTAGACAGAGATGAGGGAGGCGATATAGTGGGGTGCAGCGCTGTGGAGAGCTTTATGGGTGAGAGTGATGAGTTTTTGTTATATTTTGTACTGAATGGGCAACCAGTGCAGTGACTGACACAGGGTAGAGGCATCAGTATAGCGGCCAGAAAGAAAGTTGAGCCTTACAGAGAGGGAGACCGATAAGTAGGTAGTTACAGTAGTCAAGACGATAAAGTGTAAGGGCCACAGTAAGAATTTGAGTTGTTTCCACGGCAAGAAAATAATAAATCCCTATTTAGTAATGTAACCCAAGAGCATAAGTAGGAACTTTACAAATTCTACAATGACATATAACAAAAATCATGAATTGTAGCAAGTAATAACAACTGAGTTTGAGTTGAGAGTTCACCTGTACTCGGAACTTCCATAGAACAGAATGGAGAGTAATCTGCAAGAGTGACCAGCTCTCCCCTCTGCTCCGTAACTTTCAGCGGCCCATTCCCAAGATAGGTGCAGACTCCAGAGGTTGAACCCACACCTATCGGGCTTTGATGGCATATCCTAGTGATATGCCATCAAAGTCTATGGTGGGAACAACCCTTTAAACGAAAGTCACAATCTATAAACAAGTTGTCAAATCAGGATTCAGGTGTCTTCCAGGGCATTCTGAACTGATAAGTAAAAATACCTGTAAGGTTATTTCTCACCTAAGTTTATTTCCCCTATACAGGACCTGAGAGGTGTAACCGCACCAAAAAGGGGGACAATGCAAACTACAGTATGTGCACAGGTAAAGGATTTCAATATCCATGCCCATGTCCAGCCCCGGGTTTTTTCCCAAAATTTGGGAAAAGGATTTTTCCCGGGGGCAAAAAGATCATGGGCTTATTTGCATTGGCATTTTTAAAAGGGCTTTGTCCCTTGCCCAGGGGAAAATCCCGGTTTGGGAAATTATCTGAAAAGAAAGGGTTTTTCCTTTTTTTTCCCCAAAACGGTTTGCGGTTTTGCGGGGCCCTTTCGGGAAAAACGGGCCCAAATTTTTAGCGAAGGGGGGGCGCTAGGGAAAAAACCCGTCCCAGCAGCCCCCAAACTCCCACTCTTTTTTTCCCCCCGCTCCACCCGCAAGACGTTCTACTTTCCCCCTTCTTCCCCCAAATTTTTCAAACAAAAATCTGGGGTTTTGGTAAATTTGTAAAGGGGGGGGAGGGCTTTTTTTCTGCTCATCGCGGAAAAAAAGGCCCCCCCCCCCCCCCCCCCCCCCCCCGTGGCCGTTTTACATTGCACCAAACCGGAAAAAAACCGGGTATTTTTTCCCCTTGCCTTGTAAACACCCCCTTTAAAGGGGTTCGGGACAGGAAAATTTTGTGTTCTTTTGTTTTGCAGCACAAAAGAGTTCCTTAAAAGTCCTCTTTTAGGGAAATTTGTGCCACCATATGGTGCTTCTGTCAATCTGGTAGGAAAACCCTTCAATTATATCACTTATTCTTCTCGGGGGGGTTTCTAAACCTCAGAGGTCATGGGCCCAAAAAGGGGGGGACTGTAGGGAAAAACTGTCTAGGTTTCAAAGGGCTGGGTTTTCACACGGTTAAAACTCGGGGCGTATTTTGCCCCGCAATTTACGCCTTTGGGGCCGGGGGGCCCAGGGGGGGGGGCGGGGGAGGGAGCGGGGGGCCGGCACTTCCCCGGCCCATAGGGGAATCACTGCTAGCGGCGGGATACGCCGCCCAGGGAAAATGACATGTTCCCCAAATTTTCTCCCCGCCCCGGGGGTTCGCCCGGGGGGGGGGAGGGAACGGGAAACCATAGTTCTCTATAGAACTGTGAAATTTCCCTTTTAAAGAAAAGGGCCGTTTTCGGCCCTTAAAAATTTGGGGGGCACCCCCCGGGCTTTAAATTTGGACCGGGAAAATGGCCCCTTTTAAGCGTGTGAAATAGCCTAAGGGCTTTCTTTGTTTCCCCTAGAAACCCAAACAGAGCTCACCCGTTTTTTTTTTCAGGGCACTATATGAAAAGAAAGGGGGGGAGCTGATTTATTGCTTGGACAAAAAAGAAAAAACTGACCGTTTTCTATTGGGGCCCAAATTAACTATTTGGGTTTCCCCATAAAATTTGGGCCTTTTCATGTTTCTTTATGGTTTTTTTGTCTAGAGGCATTTGTATTTCCCTTATGGGCTTTGTTCTTGGGGAAAAATATCTGAATTATTTGGCGGGGTTTTTACCCAATTTCCTTTGGGGGTAACACTGGGACAATGAGCGCATAAATTTGGAAACCATATAACGCAGATTTGTAAAATGCAGTATGCACCCCATTTAGGGGCTTGGAACTGATTTTCAGTTGCATTAATATCAGCAATAAATTTGTTGCATGTGAATATCCTAAATGAACAGCAAAACAAAATAAAAATGTGCAGGATTTCTGGCGCATTTTCACCAGAAAATTTTTTTTGAGGTTTAAAAAACAAACCGGGTTAAACAATTTTATTTTTAAGTGTTATTCCCCTTTATTTTAATGGGAAAAGGGCCAATTTTCTTGATCCCTATTTTAAAAAGAGTTTGTCTGAGCCCTTCCCTTTTTCAAAAAAAACCACGGTAAAAATGGGCTTTAGTGAATGT
>JAODAL010036334.1:0-41825 GCA_025379985.1 Phyllomedusa bahiana
TGGTCGGGGGATACTACGTGGCTACAGGGGGCTACTATGTGGCTACAGGGGGCATATTACATGGCTACCAAATGAGGTGCTATAGATGGGGAGTTTGTATAGAGATAGGAATTGGTAGAGAAGTGCTGATAAAGGGAGGAGTCTTAAGATATTTGTTTTGTCAATTTTACAGTGAAGAGCCGGAAGTAGTCGTCACGTCTGGGACAGATGGAGAAGAGGAAAAACAGAAAGAGAACAACTCTTCAGAGACGTCTCCTGTGAGTCACTAGATATAACTTTACTGTAATCATTTTTATATGTCTGCAGAGCCTGTATACAGCTGATATCCACCACGGTATGGTCACTGTACGCCGGTAATATTGGTTGAAGTATAATGGTTTGTATTCAGTAATTGTCAGTTTGTATTATTCAGTCACTATATGGTGGTGATATGTGGTTATGGTGTGGTGGTATTATTCGGTCACTCTGTGTTGGTGATATGTGGTCTTGGGATTCTAGGTGGTGTGTACAGGGGGGTGTTATTTGGTAACTGTATGACTATTATTTAGTAGTTTATATGTAGCACATTGTGGTAAAGCTTTTTGTATATTTTGGCTTTGGTTTATGGTGATGCAATGTGTCGCATAGTGGCGCAATATGTTACCGGGAGGGGGGCGAAATTTCTTCACCTCGCCCTGAGTGAAATTTAGCCTAGGAACTGCCCTGAATAGGACACAGCAACATGTCACCAAAGTAGGCATTTCACCATATGGATATTTATGTGGGAAACCTAATTGATGAGGTGAGCATAAATGTATACGTTGTGCTAATAATATTTTTTTATGGGAAGAAATTTTGAAAACTTTCTTTAAAATTTTTTTTTCATTGTTCAGTATGTTTAGTAATTTTGATGCATTTCCATGCCATGCAGTCATCATTGTTCAGTACGTTTAATATTTTTGGGGCATTTTCATGTCAAGTGTTGAGCATAGATCTATACGACTACAATTTATGCTGCACAATATAATTTTTTTTCATAGATTTTATGGAATTATAGTGTTGATTTTTTAATATTTTCTTTTTGTTAAGGTACATCTTCGACCTGAGCTCTGTGATGAGAGCACCCAGGGTTACAGTAATAGAATATTGAAAAGTTGTGGGAGAAAGTATGTGAGGTGCTGTACCCTAGTCACTGGCAAGAGTCCAACACCAGACTACATTTGATGATCTGTAAGTGGATTGGTATTCAACTTTTTCCCCCAGATTAATTCAAGAATTGGCATGTGTCTGTTTTGCAAGGTCACATCTGCCCATTTTCCATTGAGAGGCTGCAGTGGTGATATAAGCACAAGCACGTCAACGCTAACACCTCTTTACGGCTTTCGTTCGAAACTCACCATGTGGTTTTAGTGACCAAGTTGTGTATGCTAGGTAAAGTTTATTTTGTATTGTCAACAGTTGACGATGTCAAAAAATGGAAGTGTTCTTGACCGTTTCCAGAAGTGGCAACGGTTTGGGGAAAAAAGTGGGGCCTCTCCCTCCCGTCGACCAAAAATACCATATCAGGAAAAGCTGGCTTTCATCCTGCCTCAGAGTGTACTCTGCAAGAAAGTAATTATGATTTATGTAATAGTTGTTCAATGATCATAACATACAGCATTATTAATCTAATTTTTTTTTTTTTGGTCCATAGGTTGTCTGGCAATGTGCGAATACTGATGGCGCTATTCCACACAGCAGAAGAATGCCAGCAGATGGAGAGGGAAAGCACCCAGAAAGCAGAGGGGGAAGATGACCTTCTGACATGTACATGGGTGGACTCTCCATACTCTGTATCCTTAATGCATCACACTCTGCAGTTGCGCCCTCAGCAGCACCCACATCATCTGGCGTTGCTGGTGTTGCTGTCCAAGAGTCCACGCCAAGACCACGTCCCCGCACCCCAAACCTCTTCCATCAGACAAGTCAGTGACATAACCCGCTGTAGAAGGGAGAGACAAATTGAAGTAGAGGAACATACTTTCTCATTCACAAGGAATGTGAATGGAGATTACATCTATGATTACTATGCATATCTCCTAGAACAATGCTGTCGACAGATCCAAAGATCTCAAAGAGACAACTACATTGGGTTTTGCCTTCTCTCTGCCCCAGTGTTTGACTCTCCTATTTGCACCAGCAATATTGGTATGCTTATGCCTGGGCTTCAGTGGATGGCAGGGGTGGAAGGTGCATCTTTTCCATATGCCCTCATTAGCCAGGTCCAGGCCGAACTCCAATGGACTGAACCTTTGTCCCTTCCATCTGTGTCTCGACAACCCCCGTACCACCACATCCACAACTGATTTTGCACTAAACCCCACCTCCCCAACCTATTTTACCACCACCTCAACCTCAATACCTGCCCATTGCTGGTGGTGCAAGATATCACTCATACCCACAACACCAATACCACAGCAGTGAATACCCATAACTCTCCCAATCCCAACCTGGTACATCTTCTCCCTCCCATTTTTCACCCAGCTATGAGGAATTATAACATTTTAGGTTCTTCATGTTTTTAAGTTAAGAAATGTTTTGTTAATTATATTAACATGTTTATCATTAAATTATTTTTATACTTTGAACCATGCCTTGTGATATTGTATGGTCCTTCAGATAAGTATGTCTTTCTTCTACTGTAGATTACGGCATGTATGTTTAAATTTGTTGGGGTAATTGAAAATCTAGAAAAAAAATTGACAAAAATAGAAGGAAATATTACAACACATTGATAAATGAAATATGGGGCATTTTTTTTTAAATAAAAAGACAACAAAATAGAGGTATCAATCAAAAATATATTAGTGAACAACAACAGAAAAGAAATTGATTGGAAATCCAATCATAACACTCTGTGAAGATTGGGGCCTAATCAGTACTTGGGAAGATGTTCTGTGCAGACAGGAAACATGGTACAAACATAGTCAGTCATCAATGCTGGAGAGAGCGAGGATGGAGGCAGCCAAATTGCCAACGCACAGCACCAAATTGCCACAGCACAGAGCATGAAGTAGTCAGCAAAGGTTTCTCTGACACAGACTGCTGTTGTTGAAGGACGGCCTACTTGCAAAAACAGTGTGGAATCAATAAAAGTGGACTGTGTCTCCTCTTCCACACCCAGGTGTATTTCATAGTCCCATACATTATTATGTAAGACACAAGCCGCTTTTATCACAAGATCCACAGTTTCCGCCTTCAACTGCAGTGGCCCAGTGAAAACCCTCCATTTAGCAGACAGAATACCAAATGCGTATTCAAAAAATTGGGTGTGCAACTTAAACGGGCATTAAATACCCACCTCCGCACATCCGGTCTCCTCTGAAGGAAGGGCTGCAGCATGTTATTCATAAGCGGGAAAGCCTAATCTACAATCATAACATTGGGGACAACATCGAATGTTCTGGGCAGTGAATGGTGGTGGTACTGTGATTCGATTCTGTAGCATTGTATGACCAAATTGTGATGTTCACAATGCCCTTTAGTCCCCACTACTGCCATAGGTGCCAACTTTAATGGCAACAAACTTTGATTTTGCATAAGCCAACCCCATCAGGACCATTGAAAAATATTGTTTTTAATTATAAAATAAAGATCCTGACTGCGGTGGCTGCTGCACTCATGTGCTTTCCGTTAACAGCAGCCATGCAGTATGAGAAATCGGCTATAGATTTAAACCTTCTGAAGATCTGTACCAAAAGCTCCGGGGAGGAAATAGGCATCACAATTGGTTGTAAGTGCTGCCAGATCTTTTCACAAGTCTCTCACACAATCATACCAATGATAGATTTTCCAACTGGAGGTGTAAGGAACTGTAGCTCTCAAGTTGCCAGAAACCTAAACACCAAATAAAAAAATAAATTATTTGCATTATTGAAAACATTGACCAGTAAACAGCTTTAAAATACAATTCTAATCACCATCATTTAGATAACATGACTAGATTATAGACAACAAAATGGTTATTTTGAAGGAAAACATAACACAAAGTTATGAGTGTCGCTGGCATTGATGCCTGAACGCATCCATGTATCCTGTTTGCGGATATGTGGATCCACAATCTCCAGTAGCCTATCGACGGCCTCAATTGATATTCTTGTGAAGTCAAAAAGTTTTCTGGAAAACTACAATAAATAAATAAAGTATTAAAATAAATATATGGTATTTGCTATACAGAAATGGAAATACAGTCGGATAATTGCATTAATATAGTCTTTATAAGTATAAGACAATAGTTTATACCTTCTCAATTCAGAATACAATTTTCCAATGTGTCCTCGTTCGTGCCACAGCTTGTTTATTGGGTGGACCCAGTAGCGACGCCTTTCCGCAGCCTGTACAGACAAAGGACATAAAGTTATTAGGGACAAAATACCCACGACTACACATTAGTAGCAACAAAATATGACTACATGTTATTAGCAACAAAATAGTAAAAGTGAGCTTTACATACCCTTCTATGCCGACGATGGGCTAACACATTGTAAAGCACTCCCATTAACACATACATTTCCTGTTGTGGGACTTTAATACGGGGAAGCGGTCTGTCCACAAGCTGCTGTTCCTCATCACTACTTTAATTCGATGTCGAAATTGTAAGGGAATAACTCATTTTAATTTTTTTTTTAATTAGCACATTGGAGCAGACAAAGCACATGACTGTAGCCAATGAACTCAAAATGGCAACTGTGACCTAAAAGGGAGTGACTTATAAACGGCACCTGTAGGCTGGATATGGCTAGAATTGTGCATACATTAGAAAACTGACTGAAAACTGTTAAAAAAACATCCAAAAAGCTTGCCAAAAATATTACAAAAAAAGTTTTATGAACGGTTTTAGGATTTGGTTTTCTCTGAGGTTTTTGTCCTATGTTGTGTGGTCCTAGCCTAAAAGGAAATATATACTCTTTGGAAGTAAAGGCTCTCTTTTATGTCCAATCCTGGCTTGAACTCTAAAAAACTACTGCAAAACTGCATTTATAATTTGAGCCTTAGTGGAGAATAACAACTAGCATTTTTTTAGATACAATGTGCAAATGTACATCTCTCTCCATAAAATATTACAGCTGTTTCTAGAAGAGACGAAGGAAAGAAACAACAAAGTAATCAGTACTACAAAATTTGGGGTGCACCCCTCACCAAGCAACAATCCACAGGTCCTATAATACGTAAAAAATCCAGGCAGCACTTAAAAATAGGGGGTTATTAATAAAAAAACCTTGGAATCCTGTACATTATTTTTTTGTTTTATAGGATCTCAAAAGAGTTAGAGTGTCACAATCTATAATGTCACTCACCTGTGCTCTGATGGAAGCATGCATATGGATCCTGGAGGAATGGCTTTATTTAGGCTGTTTGTATGTTGATGTTTTTTTTTGACATGCTAAATGTGTTTATAGCGTTAAATAGCCTGGAAGTGGTCAAAAGTCTGTCCTTTTGGTCTTTCTTGGCCTTCCCTTGTAACCAAAATAGCCATCCTTTTTTCCCTTTTTTGGGGCCATTAACAGCTTTAAACCAAAAAAGGAAAATAAAATCGCTGTGCTTCTTTCCCTCAATGCATTCTGTAAAAAAAAAGTATAATTAAATATTTTTCAAAATTTGGCCCCCATGTGTGATTGACACCACTATTTGGCATCCATTTGATGCATACTTCATGGTGTTTAAGTTAAATAGAGGCTATAAATGTAATGTGAATTTAGCCTTGCTGCTCCCTGTTTCTTCAACAAGTTATCTCCCTAGGTTTAAAGCTGTGTCTCTACAGTTGTGCCTTAATGGCCTATTAAGATGAGCTAAATGCTCCAGCAACTTCCTTCATTCTCAAACTGGCAGTGGTTTCAGGGACCCTGTCTTAAGTGACAGCACCATTCAGACTATGAACTGGTATCCCCAGTTCATACATTCTGTTGACTCTACCTGAAGCCATCTAGTTCCTGTCCCTTTGTCTTAATTTGTTCATAGTCCAAGTTATTCTGGGTTTATTCCTAGCCTGTTCTGAGCTTTAGCTGTCTTCTGGTTTTGACCCAGCCTGCCTATGGATTTTTCTTTTACCTCTGTATGGTGCTTATTATTCAACAGATCTGTGTCATCAATGTTGTCAACACCTGCTGATTTTGTGTCTTTATATGAAACCACAAACGAAATCCAGCAGCGGCTTTGGTGAAGGAGAGTTTGGTGAACAAGGGTGCAGGTTAGCACCAGAAACGCGTCGGTTTTGCCTTGACATGCCTTTTAATATACCCTCTGCACTAAGATATTTTGAATAAAGAACTCTCCTTCACCAAAGCCGCTGCTGGATTTCGTTTGTGGTTTCATATAAAGAATATGTCCTGTGACTGAGGACTGATATCCCAGCCAAAGCTGAGGAGAAACAAACACGGGGAAGACCAGGTGCATTCTTCTGCAATCAAGGTGAGCTCATGCATCCGTTATATGATTTTGTGTCTTGGTCTGTGTCTATGACTACTGACCCAGTGCCCTGCTCTAGTGTTCCTGGCTGCAGTTCCTGTGTTCTTCACTGGTGTACAAGCCTGCGGATTCTGTAAAATGCTCTGGTGTCCAGAACTGCCCCTTTAGATGTGCCCCATCCCTGTTGCATCTGGTTGCTTAACGATGGGCAGTCTGGGGTCTGTAATCTGGTGGTCCTCTTCCCTAGCATCTGCACTCTGCCTAGTCAGCATTAAGCTGGTTGCTTCACCAAGAATTCACACCGTTCATTTGGGGACATTTCTCATTGTTAAATTTTACTTATGTTTTGTGTTTATTACCTCACAAAAATACTGCAATATGACCAGGAGTAGAAGAAGGATATCTAAAGTTACATCTCTTCTTCATTTGAGTGCAGAGGTAAAGATATTGTGTATTAAAGAAAATATGGATAAGGTAACAAACTGTGAAACGTAAAAGAATGACACAGTTTTACTTCAAGAGAATCAGATGACCATGTTATTGTATCTACTGAGTTGTAGAGAAACATGTACAACCCGTTTCCAAAAGGTACATTACAGATGAAGTAATGTGACGTGTAAGGGCTTGTTCCCACAGAGTTTACACTCCGTGTTACAAGCGCTTTAGGTATCCGTCTTGGGGTCCGCTCTGTCGGTCCCCAAGACGGATCTAACAATTAGCAGTGAGATTATCACTGCTCGCTGTGCTGAACACGGAGGGGCGTTGACATGAGAGATTGCCGCTGCGTGTTTCAATAGCGCAGCTGCGCTCTGTCTTGAAAAGAATTGACATGCAATTATTTTCAAGACGGAGCGCAGCTGCGCTATTGAAACATGCAGCGCCGATCCCTCATATGAACGTCGCTCCGTGTTCAGCACAGCGAGCAGTGATAATCTCACTGCTAATTGTTAGATATATCTTGGGGACTGACAGAGCGGACCCCAAGACGGATACCTAAAGCGCTTGTAACACGGAGTGAAAACTCTGAGTGAACAAGCGCTAAATGTACTGTGTTTATTTGCATTGTTTTTTTGTTATAATTAAATAATCATAGTCCTCATAAGTTCCAAGCAAAGCTAAAATTGTCATGTTATTGTTCCAAAAGAAAAAAACAGCTGTGGAAGCCATAATTTATAAAGGTGCCACCCAAGAGGCAACTGAGCTTGTTCTGTTCAGTAGTAACAAATATGCCTGATTAAAACCAATTCATATGCTTTATATAACGACTATCTCATAGGAGAGTTAATATGCTGTGCCCTGCATCCTAATTAGGAATTGGATTGGAGCTAATGCAGTTTAAGTTATTGGTGTTCTGTTTGTACTCAAAAATAGAAAATCAATATACAGTATTTTTAGACGACATAAACTTTATAAGGATATCATTATATGACCTAATTTTGAAACCTACTGTTTACTTCAAAAAAGCAAAGGAACCAGTATTTACTTTTGTACTTCCAGTTTATGTGGTGATTTTGGACATTAAAATACATACATGCTAAGTAATATATAATTGTGTTCATAGAGAAGTCAGTGTCAAGCATATCAGGGTCTTATGTCTACTATATATTAGTTCATACAATAACTTAACCATACAGTTCTCAAATACAACCTAAATTCCCAAAAAAGTTGAGACGCTGTGTACAATTTAAATAACATAAGAATGCTATGATTTGAAAATCTATTACAGACAAATTTTCTTTTCAACAGAACATAGAATACATATTAAAAAAATTTCCATTTCATTTGAAAAAAAATAATCTCTTTGGAAATTGATTGCAGCAACACATCTCAAAAATGTTGGGACAGGCCCATATTTACTATTTACTATTGTGTAGCATCCTCTCTTCTTTTTACAACAGTTGGTAAACATCTGGAAAGTGAAGAGACCAATTGCTGGTGTTTCTGGAAAGGACTGTTGTCCCATTCTTGTCTGTTACAGGTGTCTAGCTGCTTTATTGATTAGGATTCTAGCTGCTCAACAATCATGGGTCTTCTTTGCCATATTTTTTGTTTCATAATGTACCAAATGTTTTCTACTGGCGAAAGATCTGAACTGCAGACAGACAGTTCCACACCCGGACTTGTCTTATACAAATCCATGCTTTTGTGACAGACGAAGTATGTGGATTAGCATTGTCTTGCTGAAATAAGCAAGGCCTTCAAGATATGTAAGCTGTACATGCCATAGGCACCAGTACAACCCTATGCCATATGAGATGGAAGCTTTTAGACTGTCTGCTAATATCAAGTTGGATGGTCTCTTTTCTCTTGAAGTCTGCAAGAATTGATGTATGTGGTATTCATAAGGAATTTAAAATGTTGATTCATCTGACAACAAAATGTTTCTCCATTTTGCCTCAGTCCATTTTAAATTAGTTTTGCTCCAGAGAAGATAGCTTAATTTCTGGATTCTGATGATATATGGCTTCTTTGTTGCATGATAGAGCATTCACTTGCATTTGCTAATTGCATGACAAACTCTGTTCATAGAAATTGATTTCTGGAAGTGTTCCTAAGCCCATGCAATGATTTACATGACCGAATCATAACTGTTTTGAATGCAGTGTCATCTGATTCCCATAAAGAATAAGCATCAAATTTTAACCATTGGTCTTGTCCCTTGGACACATGGATTTCTCCAGATTCCCTAAATCTTTTGATGATATCATGTAGTGTAGATTGTGGTATATTTCAGACAGGAAGGCTAGAACCACCATCTTTGTAAACCCTTCTGCATTGTCTACACAATGCAAAAGGGTCTAGTAACAATCGCACCCCTTAGTGATCAAGTACCATGGGGGGACTCAAAGTGAAAGTGAAAAAAATGCTTAAAAGTATAATTGAATTTTTTTTTATTAAAAGTTTAAATCACCCCCCTTTTGCCACTTTACAAATAAAAAAAATAAAATAATAAAAAAGTTACACATAATTGGTATTACTGCATTCATGAAAGTAAGATCTATTAAAATATAACATCATTTATCCCATAAGCTGAAAACAGTAGGGTTTTGGGTCATTCCATGTCCCCTAAAAATTGGAATAAAATGTGATCAAAAAATCGCATCCATCACAAAATGGTACCAATAAAAAGTACCCTTCAGCCTGCAAAAAACACTCAGGTACATGGGTGGAAGTACAAAAAATTGCAGGAAGTAATGGTTGCAGAAAATGGTGCTGTGGTGCAAATTTAGGAAATAGAAAATGTTTGGATTGGACGGTACTAAAATATAACAAAAATCCTTCATATTTGGCATTGTCAGAATCGTATCAACATGGAAAATAGAGATAAAGCATCATTTATACCGAAAAGTGAATGCCATAAAACCCAAAACCCCTGCAAACATGGCGCTAGTACTTTTTTTTCCACTTTTCGGTTTCCCAGTATATTCTATGGTACGGTCAATAACACCATTAGAAAGTGCAAAATAAAAGTCCTCATTTGTCTATCTAGATAAAAAAATTAAAACATTATGGCTCTTATAAGATGGGGAGGGAAAAAATGAAGAACTATATCATTATGACTGGCTCTCAGAATAGGGTTAAAAACATGACCCTTCAGCTGTCCCAACTTTTTTTTGAGATGTGTTACTGCCATCAATTTCTTAATGATTTATTTTTTTCAAATGGAATGGAAAAAATACTAACTTTCAACATCTGATATCTATTTTATGTTCTGTTGAAATATATTGTATAAAATATGGTTATAAAAGATTTCAAAATTGCACTAAATTGCATTGGTGTTTTCTTTAAATTTCTACATAGTGCTGCAGTTTTTTTTAAAATTAGAGTTGTAATAGTACTGCCTCAGTTACAGTGCTCTCCCTAATCCTCTAGCTAGCTCTCACTGACTAACTCGTTTACCCCATTCACACAGCTCCATTCAGTCACAAACTCATTACCTCACTGAGACACTAACTCTAGTGCGCTAAGACTGTATGATTAACAGGCAAAAACCATATTTACAGTGGGTACGGAAAGTATTCAGACACAAATCTTTGACTCTGTTTCATTGCAGCCATTTGGTAAGATCAAAAAGATTAAATTTGTTGCTCATTAATGTACACTCTGCACCCCATCTTGAAAGAAAAAAACCCCAGAAATGTAGATGTTTTTTCACATTTATTAAACAAGAAAAACTGAAATATCACATGGTCTTAAGTATTCAAACTCTTTGCTTAGTATTGAGTAGAAGCACCCTTTTGAGCTAGTACAGCCATGAGTCTTCTTGGGGATGATGCAACAAGTTTTTAACACCTGGATTTGGGAATCCTCTGCCATTCTTCCTTGCAGATCCTCTCCAGTTCCCTCAGGTTGGATGGTGAACGTTGGTGGACAGCCATTTTTAAGTCTCTCCAGAGATGCTCAATTGAGTTTAGGTCAGGGCTCTGGCTGGGCCAGTCAAGAATGGTCACAAAGTTGTTCTGAAGCCACTGCTTTGTTATTTTAGCTGTGTGCCTAGGGTCATTGTCTTGTTGGAAGAATAACCTTCAGTCCAGTCTGAGGTCCAGAGCACTCTGGAAGAGGTTTTCATCCAGGATATCTCTGTACTTGGCCGCATTCATATTTTCTTCAATTGCAACCAGTCGTCCTGTCCCTGCAGCTGAAAAACACCCCAATAGCATGATGCTGCCACCACCATGTTTCACTGTTGGAATTGTACTGGGCTGGTGATGAGCAGTGCCTGGTTTTCTCCACACATACCACTTAATACCAAAAAGTTCAATCTTCATCTCATCAGACCAGAGAATCTTATTTCTCATAGTCTGGGAGTCCTTCATGTGTTTTTTTGCAAACTGTATGCAGGCTTTCATATGTCTTGCACTGCGGAGAGGCTTCTGTCGGCACACTCTGTCATAAAGCCCTGACTGGTGGAGGGCTGCAGTGATAGTTGACTTTGTGGAACGTTCTCCCATCTCCCTACTGCATCTCTGAAGCGCAACCACAGTGATCTTGGGGTTCTTCTGTACCTCTCTCACCAAGGCTCTTCTCCCCGGATTGCTTAGTTTGGCTGGAAGGCCAGGTTGTGGAAGAGTTGTGGTCGTCCCAAATTTCTTCCATTTAAGGATTATAGAGGCCAATGTGCTCCTAGGAACTTTGAGTGCTGTAAAAATTATTTTGTAACCTTGGCCAGATCTGTGCCCTGCCACAATTCTGTCTCTGAGCTCCTTGGAAAGTTCCTTAGACATCATGTGCTCTGGCATACACTGTGAGCTGTGAGGTCTTATATAGACAGGTGTGTGCCTTTCCTAATCAAGTCCAATCAGTTTAATTAAACACAGCTGGACTCCAGTGAAGGAGTAGAACCATCTCATAGAGGATCAGAAGGAAATGGACAGCATGTGAGTTAAAGATGAGGATCTGAAACCTTATGACCATGGATATTTCAGTTTTTCGTGTTTAATAAATTTGCAAAAATATCTACATTTCTGTTTTCTTTTAGGATGGGATGCAGAGTGTACATTAATAAGAAAAAAAATGAACTTTTTTGATCTTACCAAATGGATGCATTAAATGCATGAAACAAAGAGTGAAAAATTTAAAGGTGTCTGAATATTTTCTGTACCCACTGTATAGCCTCTTTTCCTACTCACAAAAAATAAAGCAATTAGACTTCTAATGTTTAACCCAGTAATGACGCAGCACTTTTCAGATTTTTTTTATTGTTGTTTTTGAAAAGAAGGGTTCTACATAAACCTAGAAAAGGATTCTTTACTGTAAGGGCGGTGAGAACATGGAACTCTCTGCCAGAGGAACTTTTCATGATAAATTCACTTACAAAGTTCAAAAAGGATCTGGAAGTATTTCTGGTGTGTAAAAATATAACAAATTATAGTGACTAGGATTCTGGCGAAGGGTTGTTGATCCAAGGACTTACTCTGAATGACAGATTGGGGTGTAGAAGGATTTTTTCCCTTAAAATGAGGACAATTGGGTTCTACCTCATGATCTTTTTTCCTTTTGGATCAACACAATAGAACAATGGGTTGATATCACAGTTTATGCCCTGGCCCCTGCCCCGGACTTGCCCGTTCCTCTGCTGTGTCCCCTGCTGTGGTTCTGTCTCTGTTCACGCCACGGTCCCTGCTGCAGAGCGCGAACATGCCCATGTGTCTGTTTCTGTCCCTGCCATGTCCCTTGTTGCTGTGTATTCACCTGTCCTCGCTCCTGCTCCAGTCCGCGTTCCTATCTGTGTCCTGCGCAAGCTCACTCATCTAGATTTAAAGAGACAGTTTCTTAATTATCTGGCCAATGATTACTGACTACCTGGGATTTAAGGAACTTCCTGCCTCTGCTCAAGTGTCAGTTTGTTAATGTCCATCTATGCTCCTGACATCTGGCTTATGTTTACTGCTGTTCCTGTTACTAAAGTTTCTGCTGTTACCTGCCTGGGCACCAGTCTGCTATGTACCCAGGTGTCTGTCTACCTGTCTATGGCTCCCGTGGTGCTACATCCAGTTTTTCGGCTTTCACCGCGAGTAGCCACTTTAGGGGTAGCGACCTGGGGGTTGGTTTCTCAGCAAAGTCTGGCCGGCCTTGTGGCGGGCTCTGGTGAAGACCGGGGGCCCCTTTAGACTTGTGTCTTGCGTGGTCTGCACCTATATCATCTTCATCTCTCGCGGTGGCCCAGAGGATCCACAACTACTAGGTGTCCACGGTGTCAGTCGTAACTGACCCGATCTATTTGTTACAGTTGATGTGGGTATGCCTTTTTTCAACCTTCAAATTATGTAACTAGTGTACACTCATTTTTTCAGTTAGGAACATGTGTATGCTGTCCCTACACAAGCGCTGATACAACCTACAATACCGCCATATAGGGACCACATAGTGGTCAGATCACTGGCAATCACAGATTATCAGTAGTCATGTCACCACCACATGACCAGCTGCAGGCATCCTTCCCTTCGCTACAGTCACATTTTTACTCATCTAACAGGCCAGTGTTAGTCTTTTGGACATACTGTACCTTTACCTATGCATACCCTGGCTGCATTCCCCTGTATTATCTCCAGTGCCGGAACTCTACCTCCATTGTACATATTGTAAATACTTACATGGCCCCAGACTGCTTCCCATCAGATGTCACTTGATAAAGCAGCGGTTCTCAACCTGTGGGTCGCGACCCCGACGGGGGTCGAACGACCAAAACACAGGGGTCGCCGGCCGGCCGGAGAGCTGCGGGGGGCACCGTCAGGACAGAGAGCTGGGTGCTGCGGACTTGTGGAGGAGCACTGTGGGCACCGCACTATGCAAGCAGGTGCAGGGAGGGGTGCGGCGGCGGCGCCGTTTGAATTACCGCGGGGAGGGGGAGCAGTGGGCGCCGTTACTCTCAGCATTGGTGGCTCAGTGAGCCGCTCCTGTGAGCGGCGCTGCGGCGAGCACGGACTTACGTCCTGCCGTCCTTGTGGGCGGTGCGTGCATCACGTGCTCACACTATGTATCCAAGCATCAGGAACAGCCCTGCCGTACTCAGTGCAGGGAGAACGCTGACACTGTAAGGCAAGGCTGTTCCTGGCTGCAAGGTAATTTAGTGTTAAACACCTACACACATCCATAGCATCATGTAATGTCTGTATGTGGTACAAGTAATATGTTATTAACCTATTACTTGTACCACATACAGCCATCACATGATATTACACATTACATTTACCCCCCCCCCCTCCCTTACAGGGGGGGCTGTGAGTGGCACATGAGGGGTAATATGAAACCCCCTAGTGAAATCACGCCTCCCCCCTCCCCCCCCCCCCGGGAAAAGGTTATATCTATGTAAGGCTTGAGTGGTCCTTCATATGTATGTGACATGTAGAGTACCGCTCAGGGTTCAATATTGTCCCCCCCCCATGTCCCCTGAAATAAGGTTACATCTATGTACGGCTCTGAGTGGTACTTTATATGTATGTGACTGTGAGGTACTGCTCAGGGGGCGTCAATATTGTAACCCCCTGTGCAAAAAATTTCATTTTGAAGTGCCATCAAAATTATTTTTTGGTTTGGGTCCCCGCAAAATTTGGGGAAAATTATTGCGGGGTCACGGCTTAGAAAGGTTGGAAAACCACTGTGATAAAAAGGGTCTTGCTAAAATGCGATGTTTACTCTGAACAATTTAATTAAAATTTTTACCAGTTTTTACATGCAGCAATCTGGACAGTAACTTTGATGCATCTTCTGTAATAATAAAACACTTTTATATGCACTGAACTACTTTGAAGTGCCATGGATGTATCTTTTTTATGTATTTATATTCTTTTATTACCTTTCCACCAGAGCATCTAACGCCACATGGTGTGACCTTTACTACTTATACCACCACATGACTGTGAATACAGCACCGATCCAGAAGCAAAATAACCACTGACATCAAGATACTCACAGAAGATGTCTTCTCTTTCCCTTTTCTTCTCCATCCAACTCAAAATGGCATTTTGATTTCTCCCAGCCACAATAAATGTCTTAGACTCCTCACTTTTCCAGCACCTTTGTTCCTATTCTTACCTCCGCACAAACTCCCCATCCATAGCACCTCAAATGGTAATAATGCTCTCCTTGTGCCCCTAACAGTAAAAGTACCCATAGATGGGTATGGGGCTCCCATTTGTGCACCTAGTTTTAGTCTTGTTTTGTATCCCCACACAGTAGTTAGACATGTCCCCAAAATAGGTAGGCAAATAGATAGACCCCAATTAGGCAAATGGGTATATAGCACCCCCTTAAGTAGGTAGATAAATAAGCCTCCTTATTAAGTAGGTAAGTAATTATATAGGTCCTCTCATTAAGAAGAAAGGTAGAAATATAGGCCCCCAGTGGGTTGGTAGGTATATAGCCCCCCAGTAGGTAGTTAGGTACATAGCCCTCCCACTAAGTAAAAAGCTATATAGTCCCCCCTGGCACTAAACCAGGAACCCCTTTAATTCCAAGAACACCCCTAAAATGGCCAGTTGGATGGAGTTTACTCAATCCTCATTCTTTTGGACTGGTTTAGGCAAACGTCCCTTCACAATTGTGACTGTTTGACACTCTACATGCTCAGTGTGCAAATTACTACATTTTGACTTTCTATGAAGAGGAGCTGGTGTTCAGTGGATGCTAAGCCTAGGGATTTAATAGGAGAGGAATCCATCATGTAGGCCTGTATCATCAGCAGGCGAGGCCTAATGCCCCCTTAGATACACATTTTCCCCCTTGTCTTACAAATGTGCATCTTAAAATTTTAAAATTTTTATTTTTGAGCGGCAAAGATTTAAGCCTAAATTCACATCTGTGTTGCAGATTTTGTAAAAGAAAATGCACAGCATGCAGTGTTATTTTTTCCATTACAATGACAGAAACTTGATGGACTTCATTGTAGTCAGTTGAGTCCATTGGGCGCTGTTGGTGTCTGTCAGGTAACGGATATAGTGCTACCACCGTGTCTCTGAAAGGAACCACTAATATAGATGTGAATCGTGTCTAATCAAAGTTACATGGAGAGAAGGTGTACAGTAAAGCAGACAGAACTTCCTATGACTACATCAGTTCGCTACAAGAATAGACATGGTGGTCACCTAGACAAGCGGTGGCTGAGCAACCTGAGGTCACCCATCAAGAAAAATTCCTAGAAAAGCATCATGATCCATTCCGATTGTGTGTTCATGCACATCTAGAGTACACAATCAAAATGATAAAAAAATCAATTTCAACTAGCTTTGAAGGATTTGTTTTGGTAAAATAGCTGCCATTTGAAGTTTTTGATAACACTAGAACTCATGCTCAGCATGCAGGAATTTCCCTGCAAAGCCAAGGAAATATGTAACACAAATGAAAGTGATGACAGGCAACTACCCCTGGCCGCTAAGAAATGAAGCAGTGTCGTCAGCCTGGGACAACAAAGCAGCCCTTGCACTAAACACCATCCAGCCTCATAAAGTATTGTCCCCCCATACTGTGAAGAAAATAGCATTGCAGAATGCAGTAAAGCTCACTTGATTTGCCCTTCATGTCTCCTCCCTCAAAGGGGTTGTCTCACTTTATTGATTCATCTTACCTCTGTCCCGTTTTCTTGGTTTCAGTTTGAATTCCGGGGCTTGTTTACTGGCTTCTACTAGGCTGCAGTAGAAGCCAGGTCTGTATCTATAGCAACCAGTGCTGGCAGCCTATCATGAGAGATTGAACAAGTCTGTAGCTATACTGACCTGAGGAGCTGATGCAGCCCATACAAGAGGGGATATCTCAGAATAGGGAGGATACTGTTAATGGACACATATTGCAAAGTGACTTGGTTTTGCAAGATATGTAACATAAAAAGTAATCCTTGTAGTGAGACAACACCTTTAAATATGTAATTCACACACCAGAAGCAAGAAAATAAAAGTGGAAAATAAAAAGCAACAACAATTTACAAAATCACTGACACAATCACAGTAGGGACTGCCCCGTTTAAAATATAACATTTAATTATAATATATTAAAAATGTTTCTATCATTTTGAATGTATCATAACTAAATGTTATGTTTTAAATTGGACACTCCCTATTGGAATTGTGTCAGTGAGTTTGTATATTTTTTGCACTTAGGGCGACATGTATGAAGCTCGCCGCGCCAGAGCGCACGTTTTTGAGCGCTCGAATGTGAAAGCTGCGCCTCATGTATGTCGGCGCCCGAGGGGCGCTCATACATGCGGTGTAAAGTCCACCGCGCCTCGCCAGAGTGTGAGGCACAGTGCGGAACTTAGGCGCAGTGCGGGACTGCGCCTAAGATTCGCCGCCCGAGGAGGTGCGCTCATATATGCGGTGAAAAGTTCCCTGCACCTCGCCAGTGTGTTAGGCTCAGTGCGGGACTTAGGCGCAGAACATTTATTCCGAAACGAGACAGGCTGGAAATGACCGAAAAATCATTAAACATGTTAGTGAATAGCAAAAAGAGTTGTCTTTCAAATGAATGAATGAATAAAGTGAAAAATCAAAGCTGTCTAAAAACGATTAAATGTAGTGAAAAAGTGGATCATTTAAAATGAAAGAGAAAATATATAAGATCACTCAAGAAATAAATCTCAGCTCTCAGCTCCGTAAGGCATGGAGTATGAATAAAAAAAACGTTTGTTTTACGTGTAAAACATTATCTGAAAAAAGAGCTCAAACCTTCTAAAAAATACATAAATAAAATCATTAACAAAAAATCAAGAATGGCGCTACATCAGGAATTTGGATCTTGAAAATTGCCGGGAAATACAGTAATTCAAATTCTGTAAGCTCTTCTCATTGGTCGGCATAAACCAGCCAATCAGAATATTAGCGACAGTGACCCATTATAAGCTATGGAGAAGTATTGACCAATCAAATGAAAACACGGGACAGTTCAAAATACAGTAAAAAAGGCAGAAAAGAGCTGATTGGTTCAACTAGCGGGGGCTTGGCAATCCCAGCCAATCAGAATAGGAGCGACAGTGAACCATTATAACCTATGGAGAAGTATTGACCAATCAAATGCAAAGGCGGGACAGTTCAAAATACAGTAAAAAAGGCAGAAAAGAGCTGATTGGTTGAGCTAGCGGGGGCTTGGCTATTCCGGCCAATCAGAGCGTGAGCTACTTTGTCCCATTGTAGTCTATGGAGAGATCTGGGCAATGAAATCTCGTCTCTCAGCTCCGTGAGGCATGGAGTATGATTAAAAAAAGTTTTTATTAGGTGTAAAATATTATCTGAAAAAGAGCTAAAACCTTCTCAAAACATAAATCAATCAAATCACTAACAAAGCCTTTGTTGCCGTCACCGACGCTACATCAGGAATCGGGATATTGGAATTTGCCGGGAAATACAGTAATTCAAATTCTGTAAGCTCTTCTCATTGGTCGGCATAAACCAACCAATCAGAATAGGAGCGACAGTGAACCATTATAACCTATGGAGAAGTATTGACCAATCACATGATAAGGCGGGAAAGTTTAAAATACAGTAAAAAAGGCAGAAAAGAGCTGATTGGTGGAACTAGTGGGGGCTTGGCTATTCCGGTCAATCAGAGCGCGAGCTACTTTGTCCCATTGTAGTCTATGGACAGATCGGGGCACTGAAATCTCAGCGCCGTGTGGCATGGAGTATAAGTAAATAAATCGTTTTTATTAAGTGTAAAACATTCTCTGTAAAAGAGCTAAAACCTTTTATAAACAGACATAAATAAAATCACTGTTCCCCCTGAAATTATTTCCGTCAGACACTGTGTTCCCAGAATTAACGGGGTTTTATCGGTTAAATTGTTCGTGCTCTTCAGCTAATTCTATGAGATTGATTTTCAAATCCAGGGGTGAGTCTCTCCTCTCAGCAGGCTTGTCTCTCCTGTCAGCAGGCGTGTCTCTCCTCACTGAAGAGCTGTGACATCATCATTCTGTATTTGCAGTAGAAGCAGAAGGTTGTCTGGACAGAACAGATCTGCAGCCTCCTGCAATGTTTTATTGTGTCTGCAGAGCCTTCATCTTCAGGCTCCACAAGTTCCTTGCTGTGCTATAACCAGTTATACACACAGCCTGAACTGATGAAACACATGTGAGGAATGCACACTGCCCTTCCCCATTCCCACCCCTGTGTTATCAGGCAGGAGACTATGTGACTGTGTTATATGGAGGGAACTCAGGACATAAGACTGTGTTATATGAGGGGATCTATGAGTTAAACAGTCAGTAATTACCCAGATCATTCACCCTAGAGCTGGGAAATGAGTATACAGCCACCTCCCCTCTCACATAGCTGATTTTACTTTCACTTTTAACAGCTCAGAGGGGAGTAAACACAGAGTGTGCAGGCAGCCAATCACAGTGCAGGGGGCGTGTCTTGGGCAGAATCCGTCCAGGGGGTGTCTCGACTACCCAATCACAGCAAAGGGGGCGTGTCCTTACTAGCAGCAGCAGAAATAGAAAACAGATGCACAGAAAAGCTCATATCTACTATACTAAGTGACTTAGGTAATGCAACCCAATTACAAATGTGCTTTTTTAACTGTCTCCATAATCTGAGATATGATCTTTGTAGCGAGAAAACCTCTTTAATGTCACACGCTGTACCACTTGAAATGTATTATATCAGACACTGTATTAACAAAATGAATTGTAATACACACTGTACCCCTAAAAAATTAATTACATACTCCACTCTCTAAAATTATTATTATAATTGTTATAATTGTTATATACACAATACCCACAGAAGTTAATTGTATTACAAACTGTACACCAAAAACAAATTATATTAAAGTTATTTAAATTGCACACTATACACCACAGATAAATTATGTTACACACTGTACCCTTGGAAATAAATTATACAGTCTGTCCTATTAAATTGATTATAATACACACCATAATAAGGATTCTTGGTGGCTAGGGCAGTGAGGAGCTTAATGTAAGGATCCATGGTGGTATAGGACAGTGAATTCGGCAATATAAGGATCCCTAGTGGAGGGCAGGTGAAGGATTAAAGGCAGGGTGATACCTGGAGTCTTGGAGTCTTCTTGTTACTCAACTTTTCAGGCCATTGGGCAGCAGGTAAATCACGCGTACCATTGAAGACGGTGGCGGAGCAGGGATCCATTGTCTTATTTAAGGTTCCTGTCTCTTTGTTCACCCACGATGAGGTGAAGGGACAAAGATCTCTGGTTAATACTTAAAAACACACATACAAATGCTGTCCAGACATCTAGGCTGAATGACCAGTCTTTTGTAACTTTAGTGAGCTCCCCTTAAACATTTTGCATGTTTAGTGCAATAGGGAGACAGAGGAAAGCTGCTGCCAGAAATTTCTTCCAGGCAAGAGAGTGGGGCATGTTGAAATTTTGGATTACCATTTTTCCCCAACTTCTCCATAAAAAAAAGTTGGTAACCTCTATAGACATTTGTTTATAGGAAGAATCTAATATTAATCTAATGTGTATGAGCAGCTTGATTGTTTAAAAGTTCCACCTTGCTGGAAAGCACTGTAATTCTGAATTTCATAACTGTAAAAATAAAAACATTTAGGGACATTGAGTTAACATCATGGAGTATGTTTATATTGGTGAAGATTACACACATTTATAAGTACATTTTGGGTGGAATTGCTCTTTAACGCCGTCCCTGCAATAGTAGAGGCGTGACTGCTATCCTGCTGTAGAGAACCAATAGACTGGAAATACAATTTCATTTCATCAGTCTTCTCTTTACTAAAATAACAGGTGGTTTGTTAATGAAACCACTGTAATAACATGTTGTTAAGTCACTGTGCTTTCTTACTGAAACAATACTGCTTTTATTTGTTAAAGCAATAGCAGTTTCTATAAATTCCAGTTGTGGTTAATGGAGTGTAACTTAGTTTTTAAAGGGAACTCGACAGCAAATAAGCAGGGTGAATGGGGTGAGAAAGTATGGGACACCCTGTTTATGAAACATGAGTGTGTTGCATTTAACTTTGTAGAATGTACAAATGTTGCCTTTATTATGTGTTATTGTAAAGGTAAATGGGTGTTTCTATCTAAGACATTTTTGGCATATTAACAGGCTATACCAGGTGTGGGTCCCACCTTTGGGACATGAACCTATTGTCAGAACAGGCACTGAAAGTCTCCAGAATGGAGAGTAGGCTTGTACCAGTGGTATGGTCCCCAATGTCAGGGTTGCTCCCTTTACTTTTTCCATGAATACCAAATGACTCCCTCATTATAATAAACTATATTTTACTCTTAGATTGTTTCTTAAACACCCCACCGTTTTCAGAGTAAGGATATTTTCATAATGCACTTACAATTCTCACTGACAGCATGTACTTGAGAAGTTCACAAGTTCCTGGTGTACACAGTAATCATATCCATAAACTCACACTACTAGACAAAGGCCAGAAGAGTGTCATTTTGGCCTCAATATATTGATAAGAAGTCAAAGCTGTGACACTTGACTGCTTTCTAAGGATCAGAGAAATTGCTCCGGTGTGTGTGTGATATAGGCTGCCAGAATCAGGGGCACCAAATATGCAGGTGTGCAGTGTGATGGTGATGTGGACCTATCATAGGGTTAGTAGTTTGCGGAAGAAGAAGAACCCCAGAGACACAGCAACTTTGAGGTCTTGGCAGACTTTACTCACGGCACTATTCATCAGGACATTCTGTTACATACATATCACTTCTCAGACAGGGTAACTCTCATATCAACAAGGACCAGAAGGCAACTTTTTAAAATTAGTGGAAAAACCCTATTTAAAGGCCACCTATCAGTTTTACAAGCATCTTCTTGTCAAAGTGCTGAGAAGCCCCACCGATCGCTAAAATGGTGGTGGTGATGGGGTGATAGTGCTTTGCTGAGTACTGTTCACTTCTGGGGCTATTAAATGAAGATATTCTTGGCCCATCTTAAGTCAGTTCGTAGGATATTGTGCATTTTTTAAACAGTCTTGTCCTGGGAACCTCACAGCAATGACTGCTAAATGCTCTGACTTTGTGGCTGCAAAATTAAGCTTATATCAATTTTCCTCCACCATCAGGGCTAATAGCAGGTATGAAGTGTTTATGTTGTGGTTTGTTTAGATGCAACCTTTTAGACTTAACCCAAGCTGTGGGTAGTTCTATAGCAATGATTGTCATATCAACGCTGTTATTCCTAGCTGATTCTGTTAGAGTAAAATAACTGCTGGAGGTTTGTAAATAGCAGTTTACAAGGCTACAGAGCTCAAATGCTTAAAGCTTGGTACAGTATACCTTAGGTAAACAAAGCTTTTATGCTAGAGATAAGACAGCAAGGAGTGACTCATTATGGTTGGACTAGGGACTGGGACATGGTATTCTGGTTCCCTAGGCAAATAGGGCATATAGCACCCCCAATTTAAAATTCAGCCCACTCCATACATCCTTGTGCCCCCTTTTCTGACTGGGATGAAGTGGTGCCGTAGGTGGTGAACTACCTTTACCTCCCTGTCGTCCTGGTGCAGGCTGGACTGAATGACTGGCGGCAGCTTAGAGCAATGAAAGATAAAAGATAACAGTGAGAAGTGGTTGGAAACCTAAATAAATTTATGTGCAGTAGCAGTACATAAAATCTTATTAATAAAATCTCCTGAACAAAGCAAAATCAACATAGTAATGTATTTAGTAATCATATTCATTTCAGTTTCTCTACATGTTAAAAGCTAATCATTGTGGTGAGAAAACCCTTTAAAATGCAAATTGAGGCCTGAAGAGTCTAAAACGTAATTCTTAGAACATTACATGCTCTAGCCTTGGGGTGACTATGCTTAGGAACTACTGGGAACTGTCTTAAAATGTTTTCTCTCTCACTGTAATCTTGAATCTTTCTCCCTGTAGAATAATGGTTTTCTTGTTGTTTGGGAATGACCTTATAACCCTTCTCAGATTAATGAGTAGCAATAAATGCTCTTCTAAGATCATTACTGATGTCTTCCCTCCTCGGTAGTTAATACTGTCTGAATGCTTCAGATCAGAAAGCTACAAACACTAGGGCATTTGATTGGCAGCAACTGTCTGCTGCTAACTCTCTTATTTTCTATGGAGACACTGCTTCTCCATTTTGGCCTAGTTTTTGTTAAATATATAATGACACTGTAATTTGTCATGTGTTATTCTTTGAAGATTGTATTTACCTAATTTTAAGACCTTCTAATGACCATTTTTTTTATTATTATGACCTAATACTTAAATGGGTTCTCTCTACACCGATTAGCTTTCAACATGTAGGGACAGAAAATTGAAGACTTTTTCTAAATACATTGCTTTGTTAATTTTCCTTTGGTTAGGACATAAATAAGAGTTTATCTTCTCTTATAGCGCACAGGTTTCTATGGTTACGACCATCTATCTTCCCAATTCTCATTGCTGTCTCTTATCTCTCATCTCTCTAAGTTGCTGTTAGTATTTCACACCAAGCATGGTGAGTCACTTCCTGCAGAGTCTTACCTCTAGCTAAAGACTTTGAAAGCCTCTCAATTAGCTATTTAAACACCCTTTAGAGCCCTGCAGCCTGGGTATTACACTTTATGAATATCTAGCATTCGTTGTCAGTGTAACAGGAATAGCTAGGAACAGCAGAGCTGATGTATCAGTCACTACTATAGATCTACCCACAGCCTCAATAGAATATGTTATTCTAAAACTAACCATGGCCGTGAAACTGCATGGTGAGAAAACCCTTTAAAAACTATAGAATTCAGGGTGTAGGATTTAGTTTCTTTTTGTTATGACTTTATACTGTATAATCATAGAGCTGTAAATGTCTAAGGGAATATGTTTGCTAGGACAGATGGTCTTATGACACATATTGCCATATGCAATGTAGACTTAGCCTTACAGTAACCTACAAAGAGCATATGTGTCAAGAAAGGCAAAGTTAACAATTCCAGGTCTATTTCTAAAATACTGCAATGTACTAGTCCCTGTGCAATTGAAGCTGTCAAAGCAATGTGGGACTTTAGATTAACCTGGTCAAAGGAGGTTGCAGAGGTCTAGAAATAACTGTAGAACACTCCTAATGAGATCAGTGAAGATGTCACAAGTCTCAAGTTGCTTTTAAAATGTCAGGATATGATGAAACCATGGTTGTGTTAGCACAGATAAATTCTCCTGTGGCCAATAAAGCCAGGATCCATATAGGAGGCGAGTGATTAATGTTATTGGAATAAATGCTAGTGAGAGCTGATCACACAAGATCCCAGGGCACCAGATCTGCCACTCTTTACTTTGATATTCATTTATCCTTTCATTACCTAAGGGGAAATTAGATCAATTTCAGTTTTGTCTTAAGAAAACACTGCAATGATTGTTAAGGACTTCTTAATACCTATGATTTCAGACACATTATTTTAATTATATCACATTTCAAAAGCAACAGATGGGGAGGTATCATGTGATTCAAACATATATATGAGTTATAAGTTTTGATGATTGTTCTTGGTCGAATTTCTGAACAATCTTATTAGTCAGCCTTACTTCAAATTCTAGAGATTTCACCAGAACATTTTAAACTCTGCCTGTTTAGTAACATTTATGATAGGTTATCTGTGATAAATAGATAAACTGAACAAGCTATTTGCTGATGTCACATCTTTAATCTTCTTCTCATTATAATATTTAAAGGGGTTGTCTCACTACAAGGATTGCTTTTTAAAGGGGATTTGCCACCAGACCAAGTACTGACCTCCGTTCAGTATGAGAGCAAGATGTCAACAAATCACGCTGAGTCATGAAGCTGCAGTGGAGAGAGGGAGAGGGGAGGGGAGAGTGAGGAATCCACGGGAGCGTCTCAAAACTTAAGTGAACTAATTAACAGTACAACAGTGGATTCAATACAGCAAGACACAGAGCCTCAGACGGCACTGTCAGGAGAAACCTTATCTGCTAAGCAGCTTATGTAATGTAAACAAATCATGCAGCAAGACACAGACGCACACAGACACACATAGCCAGAGCACAGAGCCTGCATAAGGGGATCCTGTGACATGTTCACTCAAATAATCAAGCTATAACTTGTGAATTCTGTATACAAAAGCGAACACCTATTCTAAACAGCAGATTGAAAGCTTCTTCATCAGATAAAGCAGGGATCTAATAACACTACAGCTAGTTATTCTGTATACAAAAGAAAACATATTGCTACCCGGTGCCTTAAAAGACCATTCATTCTGCCTGTCATAAGATAAGAAGTGATTCACGCAAGCGCGGCCTTTCAGCTCCTTGGTCGTGACTAAGGGAAGCTTTGTGGTAACCAAGGGTGGTTGAGAAAGGCTGTAGCTCTCAGAATTTTCACTTTTTTTAATCACATATATTTAGAAAAGTGATTAAATACCCAATTTGGTGGTTCCCACGTCAACATTACATGGTGGCAAAACCCCTTTAAGTTAAAAATCTTGTCAAAACAAGTCACTTTGCAATATGTGTCCATCACCAGTGCAGGGCCGTCTTAACAGAACTATGGGCCCCTGGGCAGAGCTGTGCACTGCCCCCCCCCAACAAAAAACCCCCTCAAAACACACAACTACTCACAGAAACAAATATATACATTACTGCTAACAAACTTATGACCTACAACACCGCCACATACCAGCTCAGATCACCATTACATGACAGACTACAGCACTGATCTAATATAGAAGAAAAATAACCCATGACACCAAGGACTCACAGGAGAGGTCATCTCTGATCAGTCGTTACTTGATGAGTCCTTTTCCCTCTCCTTCTGCCCAGACCGCCATGACGCCTTCTCCCGTCTGCATCTCATCCCTGCAGAATGTAACGCACAAACATCTTAGAATCCTTTTCCTACCTGTGTTATGGACACCCCCATTAAATAAATAGGTAGTAATGTTACCCACCATTGAGTAGGTAGGTATGTAGACCCTAGTAGATAGGTATACAGCTCTTTGAAGGTACATATGCTGCCCCTGTAGGTAGCTCATGTAGGTTATATAGCCCCCCCTGGAAGATATATGGCCCCAGTAGGATACATGGCCCCTCTTATATAGCCCCCTGTATGATTTATGCGCCCAGACGAATAGAGAGCCCTGTATATACACCCTATAGTATATGCCCCATTTACATAGCCCCACTTAGTATTATGCCCCATTTACATAGCCCCACTCAGTATTATGCCCCCTATAGTATATGCCCAATTTACATAGCCCCTTATAGTATATGCCCCTTTACATAGCCACCTTAAATATGTTCCCTTTATACAGCCCCTTTTTATATGCCCCCTTTATATAGCCCTCTTTATATATGCCCTCTTATATATGCCCCCTGTAGTATACACCCTATTTTTAAATGCCCCTTTATTCAGCCTCTTGTAGTATATGCCCCCTATATATATGCCCCCTATAGTAATGCCCCCTTTATTTTTATATATATATACCCCCTGTAGTAATGCCCCCCTTATATATACCTCCTGTAGTAATGCCCCTTTATATATACCCTCTGTAGTAAAGCCCCCCTTGTATATACCCTCTCTAGTAATGCCCCCTTTTATATATATATATATAATATATATATATATACCCCCTGTAGTAATTCCCCCCTTATATATACCCCCTGTAGTAATGCCCCCCTTATATATACCCCATGTAGTAATGCCCCCTTTATATATATTTGCCCCTGTAGTAATGTCCCCCTTATATAAACCCCCTGTAGATTAAAAAAAACTATTAAAAAACTCTTACTTACCTTTCCGCGCTCCCTGCTGTGGTCCGCGCTCCGGGAGTTTGTTTCATACTAGAGCAGAGTGACGTCATCACGCCCGCCTATGCAGAAACATTGCTCCTGGTATTTCCTAGGCCGGAAGCCTACGGGGCTGCCGGCCGAGGATATACAGCGGCGCAGGAGGTGATGACATCACCTCTTGCGCCGCTTACAGACGCAGCGGGTCCGGTGGCCTCCTTTAGGGCATGTTCACACGACGGATTTGGCCGCGGTTATGGCCGTGGGTTCCGACACGGTTCCTGCAGCCAAATCGCGCTTAGTTTCCTATGGGAAACCGCGTTAATATTCACACGCCGCGGCCAAACCCGCGCGTGTGGAGAACTCTGTCAATTCTTGACAGGGAGTGCTCTGCGCGGCGGCCGCGGGAGGTGCGCGGCCGGGCCACGGCTCGGTTTGCACCCTGCTATTAATTTGCATGGGGGCAAACCCTCGGCGCAATCCGCGCCCCAAACCACGCCGAGACCACGCCCAGCACCCGCGCCGGGAGACGCGAGTTTGCGGCGAGGTTTTGGTTAGTCGGTGATTAAATACCTGTTTCATGTAATAAAATGGTTATTAATTATTTAAAAAACATACAATGTTGTTTTATGGATCTTTTTTAGATTCTGTCTCTCACACTTGAAGTATACCTATGATACAAATTACAGACCTCTTCATTCTTTGCAGATGGGAAATCTTGCAAAATCTCCAGTGCATTACATTTTTATTTTCCCCGCTGTACCTATCTATCAAGAGGGGTCTACTCTATCTATCTACTTAAAAGTGGGCAACATTACTATCTACTTATTTAATGGGGGATGCTCACACCAGAGATAGGAATTGGTAGGGAAGTGCTGGAAAAGTAAGAAGTCTAAGATGTTTGTGTGGTAAATTCTGCAGGGATGAGTTGTGGCCGGGAAAAGTCGTCATGGCAGTCTGAGTTGGATGGAGAAGAAAAGGAAAAAAGGCTCATGAGAGAAGAGAACGACTCGTCAGAGAAGACGTCTCCTGTGAGTACCTGGATGTCAGGGTTATTTTGCTTCTGTGTTGGATCAGTGCTGTATGAATTGTTATGTGATGGTGACCTGAGCTGGTGTCTGACCACTATATGGTGTCTATATGCCAGTGTTGTAAGTTATATCGGTGCTTGTATAGTGACAGCGTATACTTGATCCTGACTGTAAAAGTGAGTATATTCCTATCTCTGACCCTGTGATAAGAGGTTTCACTTTTACTTTCTTGATTGTGTTTATACTGTTGTTTAGTTAAGAAAGTGGTGAGATGTGTGACCAAGAGAAAACTTGTAGGCGGTTATTGTTTGTGGGCTAATGGGGAATATTATATAGGGACTTTTGGGGGTTTGTGCAAGGGCTGTTTTTTGTTATAAATGTACCCCACAAATATAAAACCCTCACAAAACTTTTTTTTAAGTAACGATTATGATTTATGAGTGCAAGGAAGGGCCTGCAAAAGAGGCACAGCATGGAAACTGCGGGTGTGGACTGTAACAGACAATCAAAAAGTTAACAACAACCCTAGGCGGCACAGTTCTAGCTACACCACTGCCCAAATCTGATTTTGCTTAAGGGCCGCCTGGAGCACAAACAGGGGAAGCAGAATGATGGTACATTAAAAGGTTTATGAGCAGCCAGCAATGGGCCCGTCTTCTCCCTTCCTGCCCAGTACAGGCCGCTGGCAAGGTTGTTGGCTGGCTCTATTGTGGTGCAAGTTATAGCAAGTGCATAGATGGAGCTGCTCAGCCATGTGTTTATCTATGATATGTTAGACTGTGACAAATGTGTGAGACAGACAGACGTGTGAAACGGATGTTGATTGACAGACAGATTTGGAAGACAGAGTATGTTCACATGGCGTAATTGTGGGGCGTATTGTACGCCGGGAGAAAGAAGTGACATGTTTCTTCTTCCTGGTGTTCACACGCCGTGGGTAATAGAAGTCAATGGGGCCAGTCCTCCACGCTTTAAAAGTACGTGCTGACCAGTGCATACTTTTAAAACACCCAGCGTATTGCAGCACGTACAGTTTGCATTAGAAACAAAATTTTACAATGTCATGTTTTAATAAAAAAGCATATAAAAAAGAAAATAGTGCTAATCTTGTTTTGCTGGTAGTGCCATAACTAGTGGATAAACTTGAAGCTTTTGGGCACCTGTCATGATTTACAATCGCTGCACAGTTGACTGACTATAAAATGGTCAATGGGTTTTCCACTACTTTTCAAAACTTGGCTACTAGCCCCCAAGATGAAAAGTGAAATGATACTTATTTCTCTTGTCGCTGCCATTCAAATGCAGCCGGTTTACTCCGCTGGTAACTCACCAGTGACATCCTGTTCATGGTTTCTGTGATTGTGGGCCCCTCATGAGCCTCATCTAAGGCATGTGACTGCAGAGGCCAGCACATGATCCCTAAATTGGATACTGGAGCTCAAATGGTGCTAGAATGGTGGTAATGGGAGAGGTAAGCACCATTTCATTTTTCATCCTAGGACACTGGGAAGCAGAAGTCAAGTTTTAAAAGTAGTGGAAAGCCCATTTAATTTAATTAAAACACTTACGTACACTAGACTAGGCTAAACCGAGTTGATAGCACTCCAATACCAGTCCACACATCCATACAAATTTCTGGCAGCCATCACTGGTTGTTCTGGCCAACAAAAATTCTGTGCTCTTTGTTAACACGCAAGTACACAGAGATACACACTATGTTCTCTAGCATCAACCAGTTTATCTTCTAGTAAACTGGCATTTAAAGCATCAACACAACAAGACTTTACTCTTGTAGATTGGTTTAGAGCAGCCAGGTAATAAAAAAGAGAACTATTCAGCATTTAGAGTAACAAGATCGAAACTTATTAATTTTAAGATTTAATGAGGTTTTCTCAGCACACTATTTCACTGACTCACAAGCAGTTTGCACTTACTCTGTCTCCTTAGGCAGTGGGTGGTTCTACAGAAGTGATTAGCATGTATTAACTTCAAGCCCTTACTCTGACAGTGCAGAGAGATTGTTAACTATAACGTCATGTTCACATGGTGTGTTTTACTCCGTGTAACATACGCTTTTAGCTGCGTGTTTGGATCCATCTGTCGGACCCCAAATGGACCCAAGCACGCAGCTAACAAATAGAAATGTGATTTTACAATGCTATTAATTTGAAACACGCACCTGCGCTCACACGGGTGATCTCATTGCGTTTTTTGGATCCGTTTTTCGGATCCGTTCCAAGAATTGACATGTCAATCCTTGGTCCGAAAGACGCAGCAGCAGCCCTATCTAAAATGAGAGGGTGCAATCCTGCTTCATACAACATGCATCCAAACACGCACCTGCATGTTGGATACGTGTTGGATCCGATCGATGCTATGTTTTTGGAAGTGATTTTCGGGTCAACCACGGACCCGAAATCGTATCCAAAAACACTGTGTGAACATACCCTAACACTATTACAGATAAAGCCATGTTTTTAAGTCCTGACAGCAGAAGTACCTTTTGTTTACTGTAGCTAATCTTGTTAAATCTTGTTAAATCTAATTAGCTAACTCTGAGCTCAGTCTCCTCAGTCCATCCCTGTCTGGTATGTAGTTTACCATAGAAACCTGTATGCACTCAAAGAGTTGATAAAATGTCTCTATCTCATGACTAAAATAAAATCTATTGAATAATGTATTTCGAAAATGTCTTCATTTAACAGTCTCTTTATGTTTAAAACAAATCTTTGTAGTAAGAAAACCCTTTTAATGTATGAGAGAACAATGCTTAAGGTTGCAAAATTATGTACTGACATCCACATCATATAGAGACGAAAATGAATAAAATACGAAATAAAAAACCTCTTCCTTATCCGACTGGCAAAAAATCTGCGGAGTAGACAGCTGAAGAAGGACAGAACTTCAGTCATGGTTGTACCTCTTGTTTATACTGCATGTATTTTGGTATGAGATTTTAATTGGTCCCTGAAGACAACCATAAACCAGCTTCTTCCTAGATCACAAAAGGTGGCTAATTGTATGCAAAGGACACTGTTTCAGGATACAATTCTAGTTAATGTCATAGGTGTCCTCTAGCCAGAGAAAAGTCCCTGATCATAAATACATAGGTGTGTGTGTTTTTTTTTTTTTTAAATATGATTACAGCATCATGACAAGATTGACGATTTTCTTTGTACTCTCTAGATAACTGCATCTGTTTCCATGAGCATGTTGTGGGCTCTGGAGTTTGGCAGTCTAATATCTCATACATTCGCCTTTTCTAGTTATTAGCATTTGTTTGTGAACTGAGAAGCATGTAGCAGGAACATTTGGTCTTCCATGAGATCTTTGGCCTTAGCCTAATGTACTTGTGTCTAGAAAAGGCTTAGCTAACATGGCATATTGCAGCACGTACCTGTGCACTTGCTATTGAAAGTACATGTTGGCCAATGTGTACTTTCAACAGCGCCATGACCCGGGATCCAATTCACTTTTATTTTCCCGGGGAATACACCGGCTTATGATTTTACCGTATTTGTGGGGTGTACAACGGGCCATTGCATCCCCACAACTACATCATGTAAAGATATCTTAAAGGGAATATGTCGGCAATTTTTTTTTTTACTTATTAAATCTAGACCCTGATCCATATGCTTTTCCTCTCAGTCGTTTTTATTTCCTGATTGTAGATTTCTCTATTCGGCCGTATATATATGATTGTGGGGAAGACATTCTTGCTTGCACTGCTTTAACAGCAGTCAGAGAGATACTTTACAGCAGCTTCATGCACATAGGATTCTTAAGACACTTTCTGTCCCATAGACGTCTATAAGATAGTTTTCACTGTGAAGGGAGGGTGTAACGGTCTGGAGGTGGATCCTCTGGACCACCGCAGGCGATGGCGTAAGCCCACACCAGGGAGTGGAATCTAAGTGGGTCCCGGTATTCACCAGAGCCCGCCGCAAAGCGGGATGGACTTGCTGCGGCGGGAGTCCACCAGGTCACTACCACTGGCGGGGCTTGCCTGCGGTGGTGGCCAAGGGTAGGCGAGGTACAGAATCGGCAGTCAGGCTCGTAGTCGGGGACAGGCAAGAAGGTCAGGGCAGGCGGCTGAGGTTCGTGAACGTAGACAGGCAGAAGGTCAGGGCAGGCGGCAAGGATCGTGGTCGGTAATCGTAAGCAAAAGGGTTTGGTACACGGTAGGCGAGACAAGGCTTTCTGGAACGCTTTCCCAATAGGCATGTGCACTAAAGATCTGGCAAAGGCCACTGGGAAGAGGCTGGGCTAAAATAGGAGCAGTGCCCGGTAATGGCCAATTACCGGCGCACTGTCCCTTTAAATCTCAGACTGCCGGCGCGCACGCTCCCTAAGGGGCGGCGCCGCGCACGCCGAGAGACCGAGACGGATGGGGCAGCAGCGAGGCCGGGTCACTGGGGACCCGGGCAGCGGGATGAGCGGACCCCGGACCTGAGGTGCGGGACGGGGCCCCGCTCAGAGTCGGGGCACGGATGCGCCTGCGACCCGGGACGAGGGTCGCAGGGGCATCCGTGACAGAGGGGAGAGGGGGAGCTGTGACATCTCCTCTTGTGACTTATGGACTCTGTGTTATCTGTACACATCGGGGTCTCCTTTCAGCTTGACCCTGCTTTTACTGATGAGCACACTGCTGAAAAGCTCTCTAAACAGAGCAGGAAGTGTCAGACGATTATTAGGCCTAGTGGCCAAAGTGAAAACTGCAGAACTTAAGAATTATTAAAAAAATATTTAAAGTGATATGGAAAATTTTTAAAAAATAACCAAAAATTCCTACAAGATGTGTTTAACATAAAAATGTGATTTAAACAATAAGTCATTTTTTGATGACACATTCCCTGTAAGAGGATTGATGATCATGAAGTCCCATCTGTCCATAGACATTTAAGCACTTAAGGACATTTGACATAAACTTACGTCATAATGCTGGTAATGGAGTATGGAGCAGGCTAACTTGCTGAACCCGCTCCATAGGTGGCGGGTGCCACTGTTAATTACAGCTGACACCCACTGCCAGCAACAGGAATCAAAGCCAACTCCAATCTCTGCTGTTTAACCATTTAGATGCGGCATCTCAATGAATGAGGAACATCGCTGCGAATCACCGTTCTTTACTCTGATCATCCCTGCTGGGTGCTGAGTATTTGCCATTAAGACAGGAAGCCTAATAAAGGCTTCCATGCTACAATATTACTGCCTCTGTTACTTCCTACCTCAGGCAGGAATTAATAGAAGCGCCATCTTGGTACATCCTTCTGCATTAACTATACATAGTAATGCAGAATAGTGTATGGTGTAAGTGATGAAGCCAGCTAGTGGTCAAGTACTCTAGAAGGACTACAAGTATAAGTGTAAAAATAAAACAAAGTTGTAAAATAATATAAAAAATATTTAAAAAAAAACACCCACTTTACACTTTTCCATTATACAAATAAAAAATAAAAAAGTTACACATAATTGGTAGCATTGCGTTCATAAATGTCTGTTCTATTGAAGTATAGCATAATTTATCCTGTATGCAAAACAACATAGAATAAAAAAATTCCAAATTCCAAAATTGTGTTTTTATGGGTCAATAAATGTCAAAGAGTCACATAAAAGCCAAAATTGTGCCAATAAAATTACACTTCAGCCTTCAAAAAAATGAGCCTTCCGTCAGGCCCATAGGTTTAAAAACCAAAAAGTTATTGGTTGCAGAAAACGGCGCTGCAGCGGAATGTTAAGAGAATGTTTTTATTTTTAAAAAATACTAAAACAAAACAAAAACCCTACATATTTGGTATCAACGGAATCAGACCAACCTGCAAAATACAGATAACACATCATTTATCCTGAAGAGTGAACGCTATAGATACAAACCCCCTGCAAAAATAGTGCAAGTATTTTTCTTCACATTTCATTAGACTTTTTTTTTTGTTTTCAAAGTACATTATATGGCACTGTCAATGGTACCATTAAAAAGTAAATCTCGTCCTGAAAAAAATCAATCCCTCATATAACTATGTAGATGAAAAAAGACTCTTGAAAGGTTGGGAGGGAAAAACGAACGTGACAAAAAAAATAGGCTGCAGAGGGAAGGGGTTAATGTGGATTGTGTACATTCACAACACTTATGGGAAGGAGCTAGATGGTATCTGTCCTTCAATGAATTGTGTCTTCTTGTTCTTATTGGGCTTTTCTAGTTATTTGGTAATTTACACTGATATAACATTTTTAGGTTGTTTCATTTGTGTCATTCCGAAAAACCTTCAAATATTCACTATTGGATTTTGATGACACATTTCATTTTTTGTTGCATAACCAGTTCTTGAGTACAACATAGAAATAGCTACTTTTTTGACTAAATGACCTTTTCTAGTTCTGTGTAATGATTTTGTTGCCAGTTGCTGAGATTCCTTGTTCTTGATTTGTAGCATACATCATTGTAGCAACATAATCCAGTCAGTAACAATCTGGTGCGTATACAAGATCCCTTTACATGGATAATGGCCTCTAATATCTAAATCTGATGATTTTAATATATGCACTCTGGTCATTTTCCTTTCCACAATTACATAATATGATATGCAGCTCAATTAAAATCACATTTCCAGGTTTACATCATGAATCTGACCTTGCCTGCCTGGCAGCTGTTGTTTCTAAAGCTCTTGATTCTGTTATTTTATGTGCTGGAACTTGGTAAACTCTTTTTGAACCGCATATCAACCTTGTGTCAGTGATGAATCACAGGCATGTAAGCTGCTTTCATAAAGAGATTTTGAACAGCATGGGAATGGGTTGTGTCGAATTACTAGACAGAAGCTTTTTATTGCGATGCTTTTGGGACAGCTATGACCTTACTGAGAATAGATAAAACCAAGACTAGGATAGACAACTTGCAGCAAGCAACCATCCAGTGTTACAAAAGTGTATACTTTATTTATAGAATGCCTAAGACCAATTAATCCTATCCAGTCAACAATACACTGAAATGTTTTACTAGTTACATACTTATTGGCACAGATCAACCCGACACCTAACATAATTATAAATTCTCTATAGTAGAGTATTGTCACATAGACTCCAAAAATGCTATTTTATCTTTTTTATATCCTTGTTTTATTTGATCCAGTACTGTCTATGTAGAACTAAATCTACCTGGGGTTGTAACAGTATTTTAAACTAATGCTGTTCAAAACCTGAAAATGTTTGCCATTTATGCCAACAAGCCACCTGCTCACAGGGTTCCAGGAAGCTGAGATATGGATAGTTATTTACTGTGGACTACATATTGTAAAGCTGTTTCAGATAACTGTGGGAGCAAAATAGTCAAAGTGGCTCTACAGAGATCTGAACTAAAAAAAAGTCATCATCTGCCATCAACTTGCTTAATCTGGCGTATAAAACTTGATCTCTGGTGTGCTCCAGCAACACCTGCAAGCAACTGCCCTGTGTTTAGTCAATGAAATATTGTTGCTTCAAAAAGATCCCAGCTAAGATCTTTATTTCAATGTTTTCAATGGGAATCCATGCTGTAGTTCACAGTTTGAACTTCTGAGGATACAAGAACATGACATGGTACTTGTTACATGTAGCTGAGGCACAGATTAGCCTCACTGAAATGGGGTTAATTTGCAGCTAGATATTGAAAATTTGCAGAAGCGATTTGAGGATATCACTTTTGATTTCTGCTGTGGATTCTGCAATAGATTTTTATGACAGAAATATCTATCATTTGAACATGCCATTAGAATATTGCAGCATTATCTATTTTCAAGGTCAACAATAATAGATTATGACTTGCATAGCATATTATAATTTTTCTACATTTTTCTAAAAGGTACTAAACATTAGCGCTAGTTATGACTGGAAGGCCATTCTGCCTCTACCAACAATTATTTGTGTTGGCAAAAGAAATGAAAGGGCTTCATAAATATGGTTTGTTTCTCTTTATTAAATTATGACAGAAAACTGGTGTAATTGTATTACGCAATGTGTGATCCGCTGAAATTGCTTAGCAAATGCAGTTGCACCAGTACTCAAAATTTTCCATTGTCACAAAAGTACTAAAGATTTCAGCAATAAAAAGACAAAATTTAGGAAGCACATCAAACCAAAACTGTCATAGACACCGGTGCCAGCTATAGTGGCTGTAATGCAAAAGCACATTTTCCAACAGAAAAAATACAGCAGCAACCAGTAGGCACTGAAACCCATACAAACATTAAAATCATGGAACATTTAACCCCTTAAGTTGAACACCTGAAAGCCCGCACATTTTTTTAGTTTTTGCCTCCTTGCGTTTCAACAGTCGTAACTTTATTTTTTCAATGATGCAGTTGTATGAGGCCATGTTTTATTTGGGACAAGTTGTACTTTTTGGGGGAATAGTTTAAGTTCACTTATAAACTATTGCAGAATTTTTTTTTCCATTTTTTTCCCCATTTTGTTCCGCCTTTTTTTACATTTCTTTTTACACCATTCACATTTCACACTTAATAATTGTAGTTTTTTTGTGTGTATGTAATATATGCGCAATTATTTTCTATTAAATATTTATTTTTCTTTTATTATTAAATTTTTCTACACTTTTTATGTTTTTTACTTTTTTAAAATCCTATGAATGGATTTTTTTACACTTAGTAATGTATTAGCATATTCATATATGCTAAGACATTATAATCTATATCAGTTTGACACCGGCAGCAATCAGGACAGCGCACAGTGTGCCCCGATTGCTGGCTCCTTAGGTTATTTTTACATGGTGTACTATATGCGCCGCAATACACCGGGTGTTTTGGATGCACGCGCTGCTCGTCGCATTTTTCCAAAGCACGAGGAAGGGGTGGGGCGGCAGCCCCCCGGCCCCATAGACATACATTGTTTGTGGAGCGTAATCACCACAAACAATTGACATGTCAATTCTCCACCCGCGCATAAAATATGATGGCATTGTACGCACAGGGGGACATCGCGTAATCCATAGCTCCCCATGAAAGCTATGGATTACCGTAATTGCGGCACACATCTCGCCGCATATAAAGCGCAATATGCTGCGAAATACACAGTAAAATGCATGTCCATATAAGCCGTGTGAACATACCCTTAGACAGACAGCCCTAGGGCTACTCTAGGTCCCCAAGGCTGACTGTGCAGTTGCTCCCCAGGCTCTGTCGTGTCACCAGGAGTCCCGATCACCCAACAGAGCAGGGCAATCAAAGGGTTAAGTGCTGGGGAGTGGAGGTTTCCTCCACTCCCTGGTACTTGCAGAGGCTGCGCTGGGAACAGGGCTGTGAAGTACAACTCTATTCATAGCGCTGCTGCGGCGTTGGGCGTTGCAAACCCCGATGTCTACAGCGATGTTAAAAGTCGGCGGGCAGTCATTAAGGGGTTAAGTTGCATTACTATTCTTTCTAGAACTATAATATAGAGGTTTTTAGTGCACACTTTGATCAAATTTTGCATGCCCACCTATCATGTCAAGGTAACCTTATTAGGTGGTTCTTTAGATTTTCCATTTTACAGACCAAAACCGTCATGCCTTCAGGGCAACCTTCTCCATTCACACTGATTGTAAGGACCTCAGGAAAGATGGATAAAGTGCAAACCTAAGATGAATAGGTTAATACCCTTCACAGAATTTACTTCCTTTCAGTTGCAAGCTTGCAAGTGTGCATGTCTTCTAACTAATGTCCACATAAATTCCCTAAAAAACTCTGGGCTTTTGGCAAAAAAACTACTGTGACACTTCTTGACCTCTGAGACACTGTCTCAGCTTCCACTGCACAGTTTCCACTCAGGCACACCATCACTTGTTTCAGCTGCCAGCCCACTATCGCACAGATTGGTGGACAAGCTTAGGCCTAACTCCCATTCTGGTCAAAAGAAGAAAAACTTTAAACACCCCTTTTTGCAGTCCCTTTCCAAACACCCCCATGTCTGTGGGTTTTTGGGCAGTGGAACAGTTTAAAAAACACTGGTTTTTTAAAAAATTCCCCAAAGTTTTTAAATGGGGGGCTTTAGACTGCTTTTGGCGTAGAAAGGGGAAAACATTTTTAAAAAATTCTTTTGAAACACTTCATACCAAAACCCATCCCGGGAAAAAAAAATAAACAAATTGAATTAAAAACAAGGGGAAAACGGGAGTTTTGGGGCCCAAATTTTTGAATGTCCCCCCTTTTTACCTATTAGGAGGGGAAAAATCTCTCCTTATGGGGGAGCACCAGTTAAGTTTTGTAGTGTTTTTGTTTTTTCCTTTTAGGACCACTACCAGCATCTCATATCACAAGGGCATTATGGGAAAGGAGCGGGAAAGTCACTCCCCCCTCATAGGTTGTAAAAAACCCTCAATTTATTTTCTGATTCACTAAAATTTTTGAGAAGAAAAAAGGGAAATAATTGTAAAACCAATATTCCACTCTACCCGTTTCGGGGTTTTTCCCCCCCCTCATTAAGCAAGCAAGCAATTGGAGCAAAGGGGGATGGGGGGGGAAACCCCCTTTGAGAAATAAGCAATATTGGGTTGACAATTATTCCTTTTTGCTTTTCAAAAATTTCAATAATCAGAAGTAAATTTGGGATTTGTTACAACCTAAAGAGGGCGCAGTGAGCTTTCAGCTCCTTTTCCCCTAATGCCAATTGACCAGACAGTTTTCATACATGTGGACCATAGTCTTTTTTGTATATTATCTATATTTTTTTATTTTTTTTTTGTTTGCACTGACACCTTTGTAATGTCCAGGATAAATCATTCAGTAAGTAAACAGTCAGTTCTTCACTTCATTGATCTGTTGAAAGAAGAAAAACGGGCAAATGTAAAAATCTGAACATCTTTAACAGGGGGTCAAATTGTGATGGGTATATAACAGGGCCAGAGCACATGCCAAAAGAACAAGTTTTGTGGGGTGTTCCCGTTATACATTGGTTTGTTCCTACCAAAAGTGGTAAACTGCAGCACAGTGCTGCACCCCCCATACATCTCCTCCCTTATCTCTGTCTACCACCCTACCCGCTCTCTCCGCTCTGCTACTGATCTAAGACTACACACCTCACTCATCCGAACCTCCCATGCCCATCTCCAAGATTTTGCACGTATTGCACCAGTTCTCTGGAACATGTTACCCCATGTGATCAGGTACACTCACAACCCTCACAGTTTTAAGTGCGCTCTGAAAACTCATCTTCTTAGACAAGCCTATCAAGATCCCTAATTGTCAACCCCCCAAATTCTGTCACAGATTCGTCACTTCCTGCACTTTGGCACCCACAGGCACTTATCTGTATATAGATGTAATGGTTGGGATGGCAGGTTCATCCACATTTTATGTATACTACCCCATATTTATGTAACATGGCTGGTCCATTGTAAACCAAGCACTTGTCAGCCTTTGTTTCACCCATACACCCTAATAGATTGTAAGCTCTTGCGAGCAGGGCCCTCACACCTTGTGTCTCATTTGTCAGTAGCTTTTTATAATGTAATGTCTGGTTTGTCTGTGCTTATTCCCTCTATATTGTAAAGTGCTGCGGAATATGTTGGCGCTATATAAATAAAGATTATTATTATTGTCGTGTACACCCAAATTTTTTTGATGTGCCTAACGAAGAAAGGTGAGCCCATCTGGTCTAGTCCCATAGAGTAGATAATGTAGCACAAATTGTTGAAAAAGTTAATGCTGGCAATGATAGAAAAATCAACAAGTCTCCAAATATATGCTTTTAAAAGTTTATTAAATTCCACATAATGAAAATTACAAAAATAAATTCCAAATAGAAGATACATGTTCAACAACATAAAAGGATGCTTTGGCTCTTCCAAGGCAACGGTTGCAGATTGTGGGTAAGATGACGTTGAATAGGTGTAGTAACGTATGAAAGCAGACAAAACTTTAGGAGAGACAAAACATCCTTCTACGTTCCTGCGCATATACCTTTTATTTGATTTCTTAAGGGCGTGTCCTCAGGGCAAGGGTTTTCAGCCGGTTTTTCAGAAGGTTTGTGGTTTTGCAGACCGCTTGAAAAACCGGCAAAAAATGAGCACAACGGGCTCCTATGGAAAACCTGTGCAGCAGTCCCCACTACACGGGTTTTCCACCCGGCGGTTTTTCCTCCCGCGGGCCGCCTGCAATACATTGATCATGCACATTCTTCCGTCCGGTTTTCGGACGGAATATGTGCATGTCAATGGGAAGGGGGAGGGCTCATCGCATAGAGTAGATGTGTGTGCTTTGTATCTTGGGATTCAATCATATCTACTACCAAATTACCATTTTTTATGGCTTGACCATCCATGTTAGGTTATATGTTCCTGCGGCACCAGGTTTGCTGGGTTTCTGTATACAATTTTACACAGTAAGGAGTCACTTTTTTTGAGCTAGGGGATTTATTCTCACAATCTGTATTCCATGTCATCTATATGATGATGTTTAGGGTGTTGAGATGAAACATCCTTCAGTGTTGCTGCACATGTATCTTCTATTTGTTTTTTTTAAATGTAATATTCATTGTGTGGGAATATTTTTTTTTAGAAGTTTTTATTTAGAAGTTTTTTATTATGCAATTGGGCAAGTGCCCTTATCCTATAAGGCCATGTTCACACGGCTTAAAATGGGCTGTATTTCGGTCCTTAATTACGCGCCGAAGTGCGCAAATTACGGGCTGAAAACGGCCCAGTCATTACAGTAATCCACAGTTCTCATAGAGAACTATGGATTAGGTCTTCTCTACCTGGTCGGCGAATCCGCCGGGCGGGGAGATAATCGACATGTGAATTACCAGTGGCGTATACGCATCGCTGGTAATGCAAGTCTATGGGCCGGTGAAGTGCCAGCCCCCCGCTCACTCCCCTGCTCCCGCCCTGCCCCCGTCTACACGGCGTAATTGCGGGGCGTAATTATATCTCGCAGTTAAGCCGTGTGAACATGGCCTAACACTGCCTCTGAAGAACTTGGAAATGCAATAGATAATACTCACTATGTTGGAAAGGTGCCAGAAAAAAAACAAAGCATATTAGATTACAGCCTATGGGGCTGTGTAGAAGCAGCTCAGTGAGAGTGCAAATGGTGACCCCAAGTGCTTATGGTGACCCCGTCCAACGCCAAAAGCATTGGCAAGTGAACATCAGAACTGGATCTTATCTTTTGGACTGCTAGCAGCATATTTATCTGGGGAAAAGATGGAACTAAGATGCATTATGGGAAGTAGGTAATCTGGTGGAGGCAAGTTTGATGCTGGTGATACTCTGGCTGGAAAACCTTAGCTACTGGCATTCCATATTTTGTCACTTGTTGCAGACCAAGTACACCTGTGTTCCATAACTGTAGTGACCTCTTTCAACAGGATAATGCACCCTACAACACTGCAAAACTCGTTCAGAAATGGTTTGCGGAACACAATAAAATATCATAATGTTGGTGTAGCATCCAAATTTCCAGATTTCAATCTGATTGGATTTTGGAAAACAAATCAGATTCATAGAGACTGCACCTTACTGGACTTATAGGATCTGCTGCTAACAACCGGGTGGCCAATACCACAGGACACTTCTAGAGTCGGTGCTTCAATGCGTCAAAAGTGTTTCGGCAGCACAAGGGAAATCTACACAATGTGTTTTTAATGTTATGGTTGTTTGGTATGCATCCGAATATAAAAGAGATGTAAATCTTAAATAAATGCTTTAAATTGGATGAGTTACACAGAATGATAAAAAAATAAGTACAACAACGCTTCACTAAAATACGTTGGTCATATCACATTAGTACTTAGTTCTTAGACCTTCACAGTGATAGTCATCTAGACTAAAACTACATATGATAAGCAATGGCAATAAAAGTGTTAATCATGTTTTAGCTTTACCTTCCAGGCACGGCATTGTATTGGGCTGTCAGCTGTGCTGCCGGTGGGAGTAATGGAAATTGAGTTGCTGTTTGAATGCATGAAAGGTAATAAATTTGTCTGTCAGTACTTTCCATCCGAGTGACAGATTTAGTTTGTTCAGTAGGCTTGGCCAAGCAGGGCTATTATTGCAAAACAATTCATCTGCTTCTGATTGTGAGCCTGTCATTTAACAAATAAACTCAGGTCACTGCAGGACGACCTGCACACTACATCTAGAACTGGAGGTATGCATTTATGAATTTGGGTCTCATTAACTTGTGGCATATGTAAAGTAAACAAAAACTTTTATTTTAC
>JAODAL010036335.1:0-41824 GCA_025379985.1 Phyllomedusa bahiana
ATTTTTAAATATGATGCAGTCCCCCGGGCGGCCCCCTAGAGGGGCACGTGTGCACCGGGAAATCCAGGGAGCTGGAGGAAGCACAGGGAGAGACCAGGCCGGGGACACCAGGGATGTCGCAGACAGGGGGGACACAACCGACACGGCCCCTGCGGTCCATAGCGGACCGCGGCGTAACCGGACAGATGCAAACCCACAGCTATCTTAAATCCCTCAAATTTCCTTTCAGCCAACGGGATTAAAACTGAAATGTTTTTAGCAAATCCCGTGAAATGCAGTCGGTGGAAAACCGTAAGACAAAATCAACAGTTTTTTTCCTTCAGCCCCAGGGATTTTACAACTGCCCAAAGGACTAGGAATTGTAGTTTTCAACAAAAAATCATACAAGTGCGCTACATGCGAAAAACTAGTTAAAACGAGCCAATAAAATATTCAAAGTTACACGGATGAGAAATTGCTTTTTTTTTGCATCAATACAAAGGGAAAACAGTTCTAAAAAATGTTTCAATTTCAATTGTTTTACAACGGGGCTATTTGAAAAAAAACTAGGGCCGCAATACAGCTTTTTAAAAGTTAACGGAGAACAAACGGGGTTTTTTTTGCCCCCAGTGAAAACCCAACAGTAACTAGACATTTTTGTATCCAAAATAAGTACAAGGTGGCATTTGAAAAAAACTGGGGCAACCAAAGTGCAAAACAGCTTTTTAAAATGTTATACGGAAAAAAAAGGGGGTTTTTTGTACCAATGAAATACCCGCAATTACTATCAAATTTCTTACCTAATATAAGTACAAGAGGGTCTTTAACAAAAAGGGCCCTTTCGCCAAAGGAAAAACACCAAATTTAAATTGTGACAATAATAAAAGGTGGTTTTTGCACCTATGAAATACAATTTCAATTACTACAAATTTTGATCCAAATACAAAAAGGGTGGGTTTTTTGAACAAAACGGGCTCGCCAAAGTGAAAAACACCAAATTTAAAATAGACATAATAAAAGGGGGTTTTTTTCCCCAAAATAAATACAACACATTTTAAAAAAAAATTTTTCTGTATCCAAATTTAAGTACAAGGTGGGTCTTTGAAAAAAATTGGCTGTACAAAATAAAAGATTTTTTTCACCTCAGGTGCGAGGATTAAAAAAAAAAAAAAGCCATTTCAATGCAGTTCAAAAGCAGAGTCTGGGGGTGCACAATATACACTCTCCCCCCCTTTTTTAAAAACCTCCTGCTTGTCGTCTATTTTTCACCCTCCCCCCCCACCACCCCCCACGCGTACAGCCTAAGCTTCTTAAAAAAACTCAGCCTAACTGACTAAAAACGAAAATTTTCTAATCTACCCAAAGTTCTAAAGTTTTACACTAAAAACAAAATTTTTCTGGTAATAAAGAGAACTGCTCTGGAGGGGCTGTATTGAGGGGAAAAATAGCACACGCCCGCTCTAAAAAGAGAAACTGACACACGGTGCTAACAGGGAAACGCTGTTCTATGCAAAACAAGTCTGTGATTTTTCCACCCAAGACAACCAAAAACATCACAGTCCCCTGACGTTCACACCCACTTTACCCTGGTTTTTTGCTCTAACTGATTTGCTGGCCGCCAAAATGACAGGGGAAACCCAAAAGCGCAATAGTAAAGAAAATTATGAATTCCCCTCCCAAATTATGCTGATCGGAAATTTTTCCCATCAATTTAAAAACCGTTTCCCATTTCAACTTTTTCGATTATAACCTCATTTCCCAGTAATTAACCTTGGGAAAGGGAATTTTGCTACAGGGGAAAATTTTTTTTTTTTGGCGGGAAAATCAACGTTTTTTTTTTACTGAATTTCCCAACCCCAGAAAAATACTTAGTTTTAACCCTGGGGTGTAAATTCACAAAAGAAATGTCGCCCAACAATTACCCCCGCTTGTAGCATTTTAAAACGGCTGTATTTTTTTTAAAGGAACCCAACAACAAAAAATTCGTAATTAACCTTCGATATGAAAATCTACAGGCAAAATTCTTCTTTTTGCTTGAAAAGCAACCTTTCTTTACTAAAAACTGCAGAAAAATACTTATTTTTCCCTTTTGGGTGAAATTGTGCAAAAGAAATGTCCTGCCAAAAATTACCCCTTTGTAGCATGTTAAAACTGTGTGTATTTTATGGAGCACAACAGCAGGAAAACGCTTAATTAACCTTCGGATATGAATTATGCTACAGCCAAAATTTCTTCTTTGGCATTAAAAAACACAGTTTCTTTTAGTGACCACAACAGCAGAACAACGCTTAATTAACCCCTGGATATAAATTGCGCAATAGAAATGAGCAACCAAAAATGAAGTAGTATTTGGATTGTAAAAATGCTGTTTCTTTAACTGAATATAACAGCAACAGGCTTAGATAACCCTTGGATATTCAAGGTGCTCAAGAACTATGCAGATAGCATTAAAATGTATATGCAGCTGAATTGTACGCACACTGGACTTCAGTTCCAATACCCCACAAAATCAGATTTAGAACGTAAGAGAAGCAGTCTCTGAGACAAGCTGTGACACCCCCCCAAAAATCGCTGTATAAAAGTTAGTTCTTTAGTATGAGACATAATAAGCAGCAGCGGCAGCAGCTTCCCTACACAGAACAGTGAGAGCAGTGTGAGCAGCCAGCGTCGCGCCCGGACTTATATAGTGTGGTGACGTCACAGAATCCCGCCGTTCTCTGATTGGCTTCATCTCCGCACATGTCATGTAGGCTACGCCTTTCTTCCTCCCAGACTTCTTTGCCCCATGTAACGCCATGTGCTCGCAGCCATTTTATCAATTAAAAACACGCTTTGTTCACGCAAATCACCCAAAACTTCGACTTCGTTCAGAATCGAAGATTTCCTGAAAATCTAAAAGAATTCCACTTCGTTAGAATCAATTCGCCCATCTCTGCCGTTCATCCATAACCGTTTTTTGCGGGCTGGGAGGAGGGGGAGGCCTGGGGGGGGTATTGTTACCTGCAGCCAGCAGTTCTCCGTCGGCACTTACCTCGCTATGCTCCTGCTCCAGTCCGGGCGTGCGCTCCTGTGACTGGCCGGGCGTGTGTTCGCCCCATAGGGCACGCGCACGGCACTGCAGCCAAATTTAAAGGGACAGCGCACCGATGATTGGTCTCAGCGGGCGCTGATCCTATTTAAGCCCTGCCCTTTCCTAATAGCCTTGCCGAATCGATAGTGCCATGTGGCTAGAGAGGAAGCATCCCATATTGTGTCTAGCATTATCCTGTGCACCGTACCTACTGCCTCCGTCCCTCGACCACAAACCTTAGCCGCCTGTCCTGACCTTTTGCCTGTCCCAGACTACGAACCATTGCCGCCTGTCCTGACCTTCTGCGCCCCGACACGAGCCCCCAACGATTCGTACCCCACCACCCTCGCAGCCACCGCAACAAGTAACGCAGGGGTACGACCGGGTAGCAATCCCCGCACAAGTCCATCCCGCTTTGCGGCGGGCCCGGTGAAAACCAGACCTATTTTTAACTCTGCTCCCTAGCTTTCCAATACCTCCGGGCAGTGGTCCAGAGGATCCACTACCACTGATCATTACACTTGTTAATAGATGTAGTAAAAAAAAAACCACTGCCCTTTTCCCAATAAAACTGCCAATCTCCGCAAAAAACATCAAAAATAAGAAAAAGAACTTTGGGGTTTCCCATGTGTTGACCACCTAGCCAAAAGAGGGTTCATTTATTTAATCGAAATTTTAAAAGGCATAAAGAAAACAAGAAAAATGGCAGAATTTCAATTTTTGTTCATCCCGCTGAATAAAAAGTGATCAAAAATTGAAATAAACCCCAAAATAGTACTACTGAAAATGTCAGTTCGTCCCGCAAAAATAGCCCTTACATAGCTACGTAAGAAAAAATTTGTATTAAGTAGTGTTGAGCGATTATGTTGGCTATCGACATCTGGCGATAGTCGATAGTCGGCCACCATCGATAAGGTTTTTCGATAGTCGATAGTCGATCTCTCCGATGACCATTAAAGTTATGGAGAGAAACAAACACCTTTCATTTTACACCCAAACGGGGCTGGAGAAGCGGAATTAACAGCCACAACAGTCAAAGGGAACCTCTACATCTTAGGCACAAAAACTTAGACTATAAAAGCCACAGAAAAAAAGTCACACACCATTCACTATCCCGTCTTGTACCACAGCATCCCCTTTAAAACCCTGCATCACCCACAAATTAAAAAGGGCCAAAGGCAGTATTATTTGAACCATCTTTTACTTGAACTGACATTGAATACCCCTTTCCCGGGGAACGCGCATGCCCCAAAAAAAACCTGCAGACCCACAGTTTAAAAAGGCCAAAGAAAGTATTTTTGAACCACCATTTTAGTTGAACGGACATTGACAAACCCCGTCCTGGACCGCAGCATACCCTTAAACTGTCTGACCCCAGATTAAAAAGGCCGGAAAAAGGAGTCTTTCAACCACCATTTTATTTGAACTGGACATTGACTAAACGTCCTCCGCAGTAGACCATTAAACCTTCTGCCCCCCCAATTTTAAAAGTGCCGGAAAAAAGTCTTTCAACCCCCTTTTTTAGTTAAACGGACTTTTGACAAACCCTGTCCGGACCGCAGTATGACCCTAAACCTGCTGACCCACAGTTTAAAAAGTCCCAAAAAAAGGAGTCTTTCAACCCCAAATTTTTATTTGACGGAATTGACTATACTGTCCGGGACCGCTTATGACCATTAAACCTGTCTACCCCCCCAAAAAAAGTCCAAAAAGGAGCTTTTCAACCCACCATTTTTTAACTGGACATGCTATACCGCCTTTTCCACAGCATGACCCAGGCCGGATTTCAGTGGGGCGGTGAGACCCAGGCTGGCGTCCGTCACTATTAAACGCAGGTTAAAATGCCCTGATGACGCAGAAAAACGAAAACTTCGGCTAAAACAAGGCGGAACAAAAGTGTGAGAACTCCCCCTTCCTCAGTCACGTCAAGACCTGGGTAGCGCTTGCCCCTCCCCCTATGAGTCGGACCAATGAGCTTCACTTGGAAATACTGGGGGTTTAACCTCCTGTTACACCCCCGGTGCCCTTTTCTTGCATTTTTTTTTCTCATTTTAACTCAACGTGCTGGGGGAAATGGGCTCTTACTTTGTTTCTCTGTCCATGCTCCATACCCATGTCCTCTGAATAACCCACCATCTGGGGCAAATTTTTCGTAAACCTCCCTTTTACAATTCAGAGGAATTTTTTTAACACTATTTTTGTACATGCAAGTTTTTTAGTATTTTAAATTTTAGAAAACACATTTTTAAAATGGGTGGAACCCCCATGTTTGTTTTCTTTTTTTAATTATATTAAAAGGGTTGTCTAATAAAGGGGGTTGATAGCTATGTTAAAGATCTTGCAAAAACAAGTCATTTTGCAATAGTTCCATTAACAGTTCCCACCTATTCCGTTTTTCTGACCACCATCACCCCTTTACCACCCCTGAAAAATTTAAGACAAATGTTATTAGAAACAACATTTTTTTTTGAATAGGACCTTAAAAATATTTCGCATTTCAAAGAGCATGACCCAAAAAATTTAAAAATGACTTCTCAGCCATGTTTTTTTAAAAATTGTGAGGAAAACCACTTAGCCACATTTTTGTTCCAAAGGACCATGATTTTAGCTTTATCTCCACAGCAACAGGGAAAACCCCCCCCAAAAAATTAAAAAAAATGACTTTTTACCAATTTTTAAAAATTGTGAGGGAGAAAAACCATTAAAAGCCACATTTCTGTTCCCAAAAGGGCCTAATTTTTTGCTGTATCTCACGCAACATCCCCCCAAAAATTATAAATATGACTTCTCAGCCACTGTTTTAAAAATTGTGGCAACATGACCCCAAAACCATTGACAATACGAAAAATTCTAAAGATAAGTGAGTAAAAAGAAAAGGTTTTGTCTGAACCTTGGTGTTCTTTTACAGCTCCCACAGCAAAACCACAAAATGACTGTTGGGGAAAGAGAATAAAAATTGCGTAAAAATGATCATTTTAAAAAAATTTTTCAAGAGGCCCTTTTTGTTTGGAGAGGAATGTGAAGAAAAACCCCCTAATCGGTACCTCGCAATTGGGGGCCCCAACTCATCAAGATCCCTGCCTGATTCATCTTGATGAAAGTCAAAAGATCCACATTATCTGTGGAAAGCCGGATGCGTTTGTTTTAATGACCCTCCGGGTGTGCGAAGGTCCGCTCAATATGACCTGGCGCTGGGCAGGACAACACCTATGGCGTGGGAGCCAGCTCAGGCCATTCGCCATTTTTGGATACCCAAAGTCATTGGGTCCGGAAAACATCCAAAAACATCGGGGTTTTAACCAGAATTTTTGGGGACCATGATCTTAAGCGGCTCTGGGGTTGTATGTGTGCCCTGCATTGCATGCGTTTGGGGAGGTGGAAATAAAGATTGCCAAGGTCACCCATTAAGCTCTCCACCTTGCCAATTCAATGAACAAAGCTGAGGGGCCAAAGTCAAAAAAACACGTATCTGTTATGTTTTTCTTATAAACACTTTTTTTTGCCCCCCCTTTCAATTTCACCTGTGGTGACTATAAAATTGCGTTTTAAGTTTACGGCAACTGCGTCAATAAAAAAAGCTGATGCGCCAAATCAAAAAACACGTATCTTTTTATGTTTTCGATAATACAAATATTTTTTGCCCCTTTCAATTCACCGGGGTGACTATAAAATTTGCTGTTTTCAAAATTTTTATGCAAGCCTGCGTCAATGAAAAAAGCTGTGTGGCCCCAAAGTCAAAAAACACGATCTGTTATTTTTTCGTAAAAACCCGGGTTTTTTTTTGCACCTTTCTTTTCACCTTGGTGACTATAAAATTGCTTTTTTCAGATTTACGTGCAACTGTGTCAATGACAAAGCTGTTAGTGCACCAAATCAAAAAACCTTTATCGAAATGTATTGGATAATAAAATGTATTTTTTTTTTGCCCTTTCAATTCACCTTGGTGACTATAAAATTGCTGTTTTCAGATTTTAAGTGCAGGTGGATATTAAAAAAGGGTGGAGGGGGTAAAATTTGGAAAAAGAACCCTATTGAAATGATATGAAATAAAAGGGGAGTTTTTGCACCTAACAAGGGGGCGTCGCTAGCAAATTTTCGGGGCAAAAAGCCCCGAAAAACCGCCCATGCCCCGAGCCTCGATCGTCGGCACTGTGGTGCCTGCGAGCCAGTCTTTTTGCTCAGGGTTGAAACCCCGCGGGAAAGGCGGGAGACTGCCCGGGGGTGTCGGGGGCTGGGTGGGGGAGGGGGGCCGGCTGCTCATTTCACGGGGGCTCCTGACTCTGTGCCCTGCAGCCATGTCCACAAAAAGAGTCGGGAATTTTTACCTCATACAGCAGTGAGAGGCCCCGCCCCCTGTCATCGGGGCCCCCCCCCCCCCGTCATTTCTGTCCCCCCTGTCGTGCTCCCGGGTCCCACCCCCATCTCCGCCGCCGGTAGAGTGATTTTGATGGAGTAAACGAAGCCCCCCCAGGTCCCCGGGGGGAATCATGAAGGTCCAAGGATGAGTACCCCCACTATAGAGACCAGTGCTAGATGGTAATAGTGAAACAACATGAATGTGACTGAATGGATATATGTCTGGCATGTATATATGTGTGGTATGTGTAGACATTGTATGTGTAGATGTGTATGTTAGATTTTGTATATGTTTTAACTGTGTGTGATGTGTATACATGTATGTCGTATACATTGTGTACATGTAACTTTTTATTTTCTGTATACACACACTATCCACAATATCGCCTCTTCACGTCACAGTAGATAACCTGCCTGTTTGGGTCTCTTACACATGTAAACTACAAGGGGGAGAATTATTTTTGAATATAATTGTTTTTAATACCTTCATTTTTTCACGGTTTTGGGTTTTTTTTTGCTGCTGCAGCCGACTAAAGGGTAGGTTCAACGGCGTAATGCAGGGGGGATTTTAGCCGTAATTGCACTTCATTACAAAACCCCAAAATGTGCCCACAATTACGGTAAATTAAAAGTCTAATTTGAGAACATGAATTTCGTCGTCTCCTCGGGCGTACAATGCGAGGTCATTTGTGGGCCTTTTCGCCCTGGGGATTTTATGAAAAGGAGCGGGCCCCCCCAACAGTCAACTTCCAAAAACACAGCGTATTTAGGCGTGTAGAGTAATGCAGCAGTACCATGGGAACATGTCCTAAGGATTTTCACACCGTATAGTGGCATGTACCCCGTGGCACTGCTATAAAGCCCCTTCTTTGGAAGTACAGCCCCCCAGATAAATTTCAGCAGCGCCCCGGGGCCCCCTCCCCTCCACTTTCACTTTTCCCCCCCGTGGCAGGTCATTATTTTTATGGGGGGTTTTGTGTCAGGGAAAACAACCAAACCAGAGCCCCACCGTTAGATTTTTTAAACCCTAATTTTTTGGGGGGCACTTTTAACCCTTACAGCACCCGGGTTTTGGCCCCCCCAAAATACGCTCTGTTAAAGTTTTACCTCCCACTTTAAATTTTAGTCCGGGACCTTTTGGGGCGTTAAATTTTGGGTTCAATTCCTCTACATACGGGCCCCCAAAATTTAAAGGGGGAATTTCATTATTTTACCCCGTTCTGGGAGAAAAAATTCAGAGGGACGCGCTTGGCCCACATTTTTTTATCTGTAAAAAAAACATCTCCCGTTTACCCAAAGGGAACCCGAAAAAAAAAAATGAGAAAACCCCGGCCCCCACTGAACAAAAACCCTTTAACCCCAAAGGGCCCGGGGCCCCCCCATGTTTTTTTGGGGCCCCCCGCCCAAAGTTCCCCCCGCCTTTAAAACAGAGGGCCCCCCAGGTTTTCTAAAAAAATAAATAATTATCCTAATAAAGTTCAGGGTCCCCCCAAAACCAGGAAAATAATTTTTAATAGCAAACTGTTACTAAAAAAAAGATATTTTCATTTTCAATGTCTACACTAAGTTTTTTTGGTGAAAATTTAAACCAGTGTTTCTTTTTAGAAACGTTTTCCCCGGGTTTTGCCCGCCGGGGGCCCCACCCCGCCCCCCCCCTACCCTTTCAGGGGGTAAAATGCTCCCTTTTAAAAAATTTTCCCACCTAAAATACAAAAAAATTTTTTTCCAATCTCCAAAACTAAAATCCAAAATTGGTAAAGGGGTCACAAACTAATAAAATAGGTTTTTCTCTGTGCAAAATAGAAAATTTTTTCTGAGCTTTTGGGCCACAGGCAGAGCGCATGTCCTTTTCTCCTATGAAACCCCTGAGAGACCCCTGAGGGTGGGAAAAGGAAATGCTGTTTCTAGTAAAACAGGTCATGTATTTTTTTAGCCAATCGCAACCATAACACAACCCCGTCCCTTACGTCCCCAAAACACAACCCACCCTGCTCTATTCTGTAATCCCGATTTGCCCGGCCGCCAAAATTACAGGAAGCGCCGAAAATGGCGCGATCTTAATAGATGATGCACAGATTTTAGCCTTAATTATCGCATGATCTAAAAAATTCGATCACCATAAAAACCTTGCCGATTTCAACTTTGTCGATAATAATCGCTCAACACTAGAATTAAGTTCTTCAACATTAAAAACTATATAAGGTGGTTAACACTGTAATCATGTCACGCTAGAGACTAAAATTAACATGTCATTTATCCCGCATTGTGAACGTTGCAAAAAATAAAAATAAAAAACACTACCCAGATTGCTATATTTTCTTAATGCTGCCTCTCAAAAACTGATTAAAAGGCGATCAAAAAGTCATGTGTCCCCCAAAATGGTATCAATAAAAACATCAACCTATCCCACACCAACAAGCCCTTAGCTTAGTATACAGAAACACAAAAAAAAGTCATGACTGTCAGACTATGACGATATAAAAACACAATTTTTTACAAGCGCATTTCTAATGTGAAAAAATAATAAAACCTAAAAACTATATAAAATTGATATTATTGTAATTGTACCTATCCGCATTGTAAGGTTATTATGTTATTTATACCACATGGCGAGTACTGTAAAAATTGAGCCAGAAAAACAATGACAGAATTGCTTTTTAGTTGCTTTTCAATTTCACGGCCCAATGCTAAACCAATGTGAAACACCTGTGCACCCAGAATTCACAATACACCCCTAGATGAGTATCCTCTGGTATGTTGATTCCAAAGTAAGGAGACGTCTGGGAGATTTCACCTGTTCTGGTTTTTTGGGGGCTTTGCAGATGCAACATGGCACCCAACAAAATCTGCATTCCAAAATCCAAATAGTGCTTCCTCTCTTGTACGCCCTGCCATGCACACAAACAGTAGTTTGCACCGACATATAGGGTATTGTCGAACTTGGAAGAAATTACGTAATACATTTTGGGGTGCTTTTTTCCAGGAATTCTTGTGAAGATGAAATATTTTCAGCTAAAACTGCACACTATTGGGAAAAGCCACAGTTTTAATTTTAACAGCCTAACAATAAAAAAATTGTGAAACAGCTGTAGGGTCAATATACTCACTGAACCCCTGGATATATTCCTTAAAGGGGTTTTGCCACGATCTCATTTCATACCTTCTGCATCCAGCTCTTCAGCTCTGTGTGCTCACAAGGGGGCGTGTGTGATTTGTTTGAATTGCATATCATGTGACCCAGCAGGATGACATCAACAGGCCTTTCCGCTCTGTAGTCAGAGAAAGGTAAAGTTTTTGCCTCCAGGCACAAGGGTCCTAGGTTCAAATCCCTGCAGGAACCCGACCTGTGTTTTTTTTCCCTCTTTATCAGTGCACAGACCTGATTGAGGTTTCTTTTTTATTTATTTGCACTGTTGGACTAATTACTAGGGAGTACAGAGGATGGGAGTAGAGTGACAGTACCTGGGGTTTGAACACTCAGTAGCTGCCTGAGAGGAGTGGTGATGTCTGAGCATGTCTGACCAGGATTGAGGAGCTCTCAGCCCTGGCCGTATCTCCTGGAGACAAGCTGTAAACAATGGATCACTAAAGGAGCAGCTAAAGCAAAAACGGTGCAGAATTTCTAATAATAATGAATGGTGAAAATGTTTGTTATTTTATTTGCAAACTTTCCACGTCAATTTTACTTGGTGGCAAAACCCCTTTAAGGGCTGTGGTTTCCAATATAAAGTCTTTTTAGAGGTGTTCATTAAGGTTTAGCACGTTAGGGTGTCCATAAACCTGTAATGCCACCTAAAGAACAGGAAATCCCAAAATCCAGTAGGTGCTCCTCCTATTTTGAGGATTGAGTCAAATAGCACACTAGGGCCACATATGGGGTATTTATGGTATTTATAAAAACAGAAGAATCGGGGGGAGGCAATGTTGACTTGCTTTTTCCTGGTAAAATCTACTGTGTTACACTAAAAATGGATTTAAAATGAAAATCTGCAAAAAAGTGCGATATCGAAATTTCACCTCCACTTTACTTTAATTCCTGTGAAACACCTAATAGGGTTAAAAAACCTTGTGAATACAATACTTTAAGGGTTTCAGTCCTTTAGATGGAGTCGTTAATGGGTGTGTTTAGCATACAGGCCCCTCAAAGTCCCATCAAAACTGGACTGGTCCATAAAAAAATCGAAACATTGAAAAATTGGCAACATTGAAAATGTGAAAAATTGCTATTAAATTTATAAGCCCATTAATGCCATAACAAATTAAAAAGACATTCAAAAAATGTTGCCAACATAAAGTAGACATATGGTAGCTGCTAGTTGCAAACACTTTTGTGTGGTATAACAATCTGTTGCAAACAGAAATTTTAGAATTTTGAAAATGGCAAATGTTTTCCAAATTGTTATGGCATTTTAATATTTTTCCCAAACATGCAGGGACTGTATCAACCAAAATTTATTACTAACTTAAAGCACTATGAGAGACATGTAGGAAAGGTTTTTCTGGTGTAAAATGCCCCTAACTGAGCAGGCTAAGATGTCAAATGCACCTAATGAATGTGTTAGGCGCACTGTTCGTAAGACTCAAAACTTTTGAATACGCCTAACATGAGGGGGCGTTTTGGGGGATTTTGTTACCACCTCTATTAATAACACAAATATAAATGTGCTTCAGCAAAACAGGAAAACAGGCAGATCATTTCAATGTGGTCTGTCTGACCCGGGAGTCCAAAAGGGGGAGCTAATTTGCATAAGGGCAAAAAGTCCAACCTTAACTTACACCCAGAAAATAATAAAAAATTTCTGATAATTATAAAACTATATAAAATTCAATTATTTAAATTTAATAAAAAAGCAGTGTTCAAAAAAATTTTAAAAAAAAATATAAAAACTCCAAAATATAAAATTTCCATAAAAATGTATTTTAAAGTACAAAATCTAAAACAAATTTTACATTAATAACCCACTGATAATGTTCCCTCAGATTTTTTATTTTAAAAACCCTTTTTTACTACATTAAATTTTGAAATTTATTTTTGCTCCTAAACCCTTTATTCATCAAAAACAGCAAAACCACACACCACAAGTTTTGCTGGGACCTTGCCCACCAACGGGGGGGTCACTACCATAGTTTCTATTCTTTAAACATCCCTATTCTAATGATTTTTCTTTTATTTCCCCCTATCTTTACCCTTTTTAAACGTGTTAGGCGCTTTACTAATCCCAAATTTTCTTTAAAAACGCCTAACACATGGGTGAGGCGCGTCGAACTTTTAATTCCATTTATGACCACAAAAACCACTTTCATACATTCACGCAAATCCCTAAAACAAAACTCGACAATCACTTCAACGCGCCTTCCTTCAACTGTCGCCCTATTTCCAAAAAAAACATTCTCTAAATTATACGGATAGGTAAAATAATTAAAAGTTATTCCCATAAAAAGTGACACAGATTTGAAAAATAGGACTCTGTCACAGAAGTCAAAACTGGCTGTGGCAGTAAAGGGTTTATAGATTTTGCGCAATGGGAACTACGTTGTCTTAACCTAAGAGTCACATAAAATATGCTGTTCTACAAATAATCTTTATCTGATCAAATTTGACAGTTTTTTATTTCACATCATTCATGATTTTATATTATTATTATGAAAGTAAAAACATGCAATTTTTACCTCCAGTTATTATCATTACTAATTAGCACACACACAACTTTTGCTTAGTCACACAAATGTCTTGAGAATTTAGATTGTGTAGATTTTGAGTACAGAGTTATTGCATTTAACTAGAGCCATGAATTTCCCATCATCATATGTCCTTACCATATATACAATTGTTTTTCTTCACAAATAGTGCTTTGTATCATAGAGGACATACATAACACTGTTCTTAGTTGTACTAGTATCTCAATACAGTGCCCAATGAATAAGGGCCAAATACTTACAGCAACTTCAAGTAAGACCTCTTTATTCCTATAACTTATATTGTGAAGCTCTACAGATGCAGAAATGCTGCTAGAAAAAAAGAGGAAAGGAAAAATTGTGCATAAAATTTAAATCACCAAAATATCAAATGACCAAAAAAAAATATTCCTAATAAGACAAGACTTTTAATGGAGGCAATATAAAAAATATAGGATAAACATATAAGTGAACAAGTCACCATAAACTAATTTACCCTACAAAGGCGTAGCCTTTTTTAGATCAAAAGAAAATAGGACAGAAAAAAACATTCCAAAAAAATTGGGGCAGTCCCCCTAAACATGCTGCCCTATATCAAAAGTTACAAAATCTCCAAGCTTCAGAAAATAAGGGGGGCTGGGATGTAGTAGGTAAAAAAAACTGTTCTATCCCTAAGTGCATTACCGTAATCTGTGGCCCCAAAAAGAGCAATCCTGTACTCTAATTCTAGTGTGTCTTAAACAAATGGGCTTTTACTGCACAAAAAATAAGTAAAGAATCTCACAAAAGGATAAAATCCCCCACATTTTTAAATATTGTATTATACATTTTTTTTTTGGGACAACACAAGATATACACTTTGAAAAATTAAATATCAATGTACAAAGTTCACAGTTAAATTTTTGGTGTGCCCTAAAAATAAAAAACACAACCCTTATTTTCTAAAAACCCCTGGGGAAAAAAGAAGTAAGCCTAATTAAAAAAGACAAATTTTGGCAAAAGTGTCCCATATTTTGTGTGGCCACCATTATTTTTTCCCAACATTCCTTAATCTCTTGGGGATGAAGTTAACTAAGCTTTACAGGTTGCCACTAAAATCTTTTACCCTCAAAACAAATCACCAAAGCTGGTGGGGTGATAAAACCCCTGTGCTCCTCCACCTTTTTGTTTTGGGATCCCACACAGATGCTGAATAGGGGTTAAGGTATGGGGACATGCTTGGCCAACCACACCTTTTCCCCATTTTCTTTACAAGGGAAATGGTCGCTTTGGGGTCATTATCAGTTGGAATACTGCCCTGGACTGTTTCCCAAAAAAGGGGGAAACATCTCCGCCCTTTAGTATTTCACAGTCATTTGGCATTCATTTTTCCCCCAATGAACTTAGCTCCCTACAGTTGGCATCACTTATGCAGCCCCAAAACCCGACTCCCCACCACCTGCTTAACTGTAGCAAACCACATCTTTGTACCCTCATCGATTGCCTTTTCACATGCTTGACATCATCTGAACCCAAAACATTTTTATTGGGCTCATCAAACCACAGGGAAAAGTTTTCCCGTAAACCTACCCTTAGCGCTTTTTTTTCAGCAAACTGTTTGCGGGGGTTTTTGTGCTCATATTTTAAAAGGACCAAATTTTTGTATGTATCAAGGGCGGCTGACCCTCCACCCCTTTAACCTCTATAGCAATGCTGGCAGCACACATATGTCTATTTTGATAAGACAATCTCTGGATATGACGCCAAACACTTGTACTCACCTTCTTAGGTCGACTGTTCTGAGTGGAACTTGTCTCATTAAACCTCTGTATAGTTTTAGCCACCATGCTGAAGTTCAGTCTCAGGGGTTGGTAATCTTCTTACAGCCTAGGCCATATTTATGTAGAGCAATATTTTTTATTTTGAGCTCCTCAGACAGATCCTTGTCATGAGGTGCCATGCTGAACTTCCAGTGACCAGTATATAAGAGTATGAGAGCAATAGCACTAAATTCAACACACCTGCTCCCCATTTATACCTGAGACCTTGAAAGACATGACACTGTGGAGGGGAAATGACAAATTCGGCACAATTTGTCCATTTTCATTAGGGGGTACCACTTTTTTGCCCGTGTTTAGCATTGAAATATATATTTGAGTTTTTTTTGGGGGCACACTAAATTACTGTTAACAAGCTGTACAAAATAAAATTACATTGTATTAAAAAAATGTCATACATAAGTGTTGTCCCATAAAAAGGAATCTCAGGACTTACCACCTGCCCTTCACTGCCCAAACAAAAATTTTCACCCCCCTCATCCAACACTACACAACAAACCCCAAAAAAGCCTGTTTGACACTTTCCACTTTCTCCTCAGCCCAAAAGCTCAGCCCCAGTCACGGGACCTCTGTGCTGAAGACCTGGCCACTCACTTCAAAGCCCAAAAATAGACGTAATCGGCAAAACATCTCATCTCAATCCTCAAGAAACCCCATCCCGTCCCCACGGACTCCCTAGTCTGCACTCACCTTGCCCCAACGACAGAGAGAAGTTTCAGGCTTCTCTCGTCTGTTCTCCCTACACCTGCTCTAGTGACCCCATCCATCCCACCTTGCCCAGTCTATCTCTCCAGCATCATCTCTCACCTTACCGCAATCTTTAACCTTCCTCTCTACTGGATCTTCCATCCTCTTTAAACACCATCATAACCCCTTCTTGAAAAGCCCTCTCTGACCCATCCTGCACGCCAACTCCGACCATCTCTAACCGCCCTTCATCTTAAACTCCTGAATGCTTGGTCTCTCCCTTTAATCCGCATCCTCTATAACCTCCTTCTCGCCCCTCTACATCCGTTTCCGCACCCGCACTCCACAAACCTCTATTAAAGTCTCTAATATCTCCTCACGCCAATCACAGGCAAATACTCGTCCCGCCTCCCTGATCCTCTGCAGCGTTTGACCACCATGGACCCACCTCCTCTCCACCAGCTCAGTACCTGGCCTCCAGCACCGCTCTCCTCTGTCTCTTCCTACCTCTCTGACCGCTCCTTCAGTGTCTCATTTGCAGGTTCTACCTCCTCTCCTCTTCCTTTCTGTCGGGGTTCCTCAGGGATCCGTTCTTGGTCCTCTCCTTTTTAAATCTACACATCCCCCATTGGACAACCATCAGCAGATTTGCTTCCAGTACCATCTCTATGCTGATGACACCCAATTATACACCTCCTCCCAAAACATCACTCCTGCCCTGCAACAAAACACCAGTGACTGTCTTTCCGCTGTCTCTGACATCATGTCCTCTCTCCATCTGAAACTAAACCTCACTAAAACCGAACTTCTTGTCTTCACCATCTTCTAAACCAACCCTACCCTGCTAAACTCTGTCCCCAGTGTGTGGCACCACCATAACACCTAGGCAACAGGCCCGATGTCTTGGGGTAATACTAGATTCTAATCTGTCTTTCACCCCTTATATCCAATCCCGTGCCCGCTCCTGTCAGCTTCACCTCAAGAACATCTCCAAAATCCGTACTTTTCTCACTGTGGAAACAGCTCAAACCCTCATTGTTGCTCTTATTCACTCTCATCTTGACTACTGCAACTCCATGCTTATCCCTCTCTGCAAACTCTCCCCTCTTCAATCTGTCCTGAATGCAGCAGCCAGGCTTGTATTTCTTTCCAGCCGCTATACTGATGCCTCTACCCTGTGTCAGTCACTGCACTGGCTACTATTCAGTACAGAATACCAAATAAACTCATCACTCTCACCCATAAAGCTCTCCACAGTGTTGCTCCTCCCTACATCTCCTCCCTCCATCTCTGTCACCACCCTGACCCATGCACTCCACTCTGCTGATGATAACAGATTACATTCCTCAATCATCTGAACTCCCATGCCCGTCTCCAAGATTTCACACTTCAGGCTGCCAATTCTCTGGAACATGCTACCAACGGACTAACAGCACATTCACACTCTCATAGTTTTAAAGAGGGCCTGATAAAAAACTCTTCTCAGCCTGCCCACCAAGATCCCTAACTGCTATCGACACACAAGTTCGAACTCCTGCCACGGAGGGCACTCACAGCACTTATCTGTATATAGATGTACTGTCAGGGTGGCAGGGTCACCCAATTTTTAGTTAAACCATTCCTCCGATTTAAAGTAACATGGCTGGACCATGTGAACTGAGCACTTCATAACCTTTTTCTCACCCATGACCGACCCATATAGATTGTAATCTCTCGCGAGCAGGGTCCTCATACCTCGTGTCTCATTTGTTAAGTTCATTATGAGTGTAAATGTCTGTATGTACAACCTCCTAAATTGTAAATTGCTGTGGAATATGTTGGCGCTATATAAATAAAAATTATTATTATTATTATTATTATTATTATTATTATTAATACAATATTTACTAAAATGTGAGAGGTGTAATCACTTTTGTGAAAGACTGTATGTTACTCAGAATATTTCATAAATTGCTAGTAAATGGTAAAAACCAAATAAGGTCTTCTTGATTTTTCTTGAGCTGTTTTAGGTCTGAAGATATCAGTAAAAGTCTGTGGTTTACATTAGATAGTTGTGTCTCTTGAGTTGTTGGTAGAATTAATGGTCATTGATGTAAAGTCAAGTTAACACAGTAATGTAAGTCAATTCATGTTTGGAAAAGTAGGACCAACTTATGTAAATGGGCATTTAGGGAGGTAAACGTTACCACCCCTTAAAAGTGTGACTGTTTGACTATGTAGGTGTGCGCACTACTGTTTTTAGTGATTTTTATTTGTGGTTCTATGGACAGTTCAAGTAAAAACCAAAAACATGGCCGTACTCACTGCTAGAAAAGCTGAGATGAGACTGAACACACAGGCAACATACGCCCCCATGCTATTAAGAAAAATACCCATGGATGCAGCTGAATGGGGTGGGTACCCATATATCTCCACACTAGGTAGGACAGAAATTCTTCACCTTAAATTGACTACCATATTCCACACCGCATTCAAAAAAGCAAAAAAGTGCCACAGTAACCATATGTTGGGAAACTATACAGATTCAAACATACCCTGTAAGACAGCCGTCTCCGACACCATCCATGCATGAGGGGGGCGGCTGCTGGTATTCTGCTTGCATCCAGTCCCCAAGTACTGTTGGGCAATAAAAAAACTATTTTCACATACTGGAAAAATATCAAGATATGAGGTATATGGTTAACATAATGCCACTAAAATGTAAGCCTCCAAGCCCTCAAGGGCTCCTCATCTATTGGAGGGTCCCTACACTCCCTTAAAATCACAAAACATACAGAAAAAGGGGAAAAAATTAACTAAGAAGAAAAAACCAAAAACATGGCCGTACTCACTGGCTAGAGAAAGCTGATATGGGGAGACTGAACACAGAGGCAACGATACCCCCCATGCTATAAAGAAAAATACCCAGGTGCAGCTGATGGGTGTAACCATATATAGATGCAGGAAGGTGGTGCGAGCGGCTGTCTTACAGGTTTTTTTGGCATCTGGCATAGTTACACAACATATGTAACTTTGGCTTTTCTGCTTTTTTTAGGCATGCTGTGTGAATAATTGTCAATTTAAGGTGAACTTTCTATGACCACCTAGTGAGATAGATATATGGTTACCGACCCCAACTAGCTGCACCTGGGTATATTTCTTTAATAGCATGGGCTTATGTTGCCTCTGTGTTTCAGTCTCATCTCAGCTTTTCTAGCATGATTAACTGCATTTTTTTTTGTTTTTTCTTTTAGTAATTTTTCCCCCCTTTTTCTGTATTGTTTTTTGATTTTAATGAGTTTGAAGACCACCTAATAGATGAGGATCCTTGAAGGGGCTTGGAGGCTTACAATATATTGGCCATTATAGTTTAACCAAACCTCATATTTGAAATTTTTCCAGTATGTGCAAAAATAGTTTTTTTTGCCCAACATTACTGGGTACAGGATGTCAAGCTAATACCAGCAGCCCGCTCCCCCTCATGCATGGAATGATGTGTGCGATGCGGCTGTCATTACAGGTATTTTGGCATCTGTATAGTTTCCCTAACATATGTGTACTCGTGGCATCTCTGCATTTTTGCAATCAGTTGTGAAATAAGTTTAAACTAAGGTGCAGCTTTCCTGTCCACCTATTGGAGAGATATATGGGGTTCCACCCATTCAGCTGGGCACCAGGGTAATTTTCTTTAATAGCATGGGGCGTATGTTGCCCTCTGTGTCAGTCCATCTCAGCTTTTCTAGCAGTGAGTACTGCCATGTTTTTGGTTTTTTCTTTAGAAATTTTTTTCCCTTTTTCTGATTTTTGTGATTTTAAGTGAGTGAAGTGACCTCCAATAGATGAGTGAGCCTTGAATGGGCTTGGAGGCTTTCAATATATGTGGGCCATTATGTTTAACCAAACCTCATATTGGATATTTTCCTGTATGTGAAAAATTGTTTTGTTGCCCAACATACAGGGGACTGGATGCAAGCAAATACCAGCATCCGCCCCCTCAAGCAAGGAAGTTGTGGCGAGCGGCTGCCTTACTGGTTTTTTTGTCATCTGCATATTTTTCCCTACAAATATGGTAACTGTGCTTTTCAGCTTTTTTGCATGCGGTGTGAATAATTGTCAATTTAAGGTGCATCATTCTGTCCACCTAGGGAGAGATATATGGGTTACCCCCCACAGCTGCACCTGGTATTTTTCTTTAATAGCATGGGGGGTATTTGCCTCGTTTAAAGTCTCTCTCAGTTTTCTACAGGAGTCGCCAGTTTTGGTTTTCTTTTATAATTTTTTTCCCCCTTTTTCTTATGTTTTGTGTTTTTAAAAGGGAGTGTAGGACCTCCAATAGATGAGGAGCCTTAAAGGGGGCTTGGGGCTTACAATATAGTGGCCTTTAATTTAACCCAAATCCCCAATTTTGATATTTTTCCAGTATTAAAAATAGTTTTTTTGCCCAACATACTTACGGGATGCAACAGAATACCAGCAGCCGCCCCCCTCATGCAGGGAAAGGGTGTGCGAGCGGCTGTCTTACAGGTATTTTGCATCTCATATTTTTCCCAACAAAAGGGTACTGTGGCTTTTTCTGCTTTTTTTGCATGCTGTGTGAATAAGTGTCAATTTAAGGTGCAGCTTTCTGTCCACCTAGTGGAGAGATATATGGGTTACCACCCATCAGCTGCACCTGGGTATTTTTCTTTAATAGCATGGGGGCGTATGTTGCCTCTTTGTTTCAGTCTCACTCAGTTTTTTCTAGCAGTGAGTACGGCCATGTTTTTGGTTTTTTCTTTTAGTAATTTTTTCCCCTTTTTCTGTATGTTCTATGTACAGTTCAAACCAGAAGTTTACATATGCTATATAAAAAGACACACATGCATGTTTTTCTCACTATCTGACATGAAGTCAGAATAAACCTTACCCATTTTAGGTCAATTAGGATTACCAAAATTATTTATATTTGCCAAATGCCAGAATAATAAGAGAGAAAAAAATTTTAATGTATTTTTATTACTTTCTGCAAAGTCAAAAGTTTACATACATTAGGATTACTATGCCTTTAAACAATTTGGAACAGCCCACATTATGATGTCATGTCTTTGGAAGTTTCTGATATCTGAGTTAATTAGAGAAATACCTGTGAATGTATTTTAATTCACACCAGAATCACACTGTTTCTATATGTAACATCATTAGAAAATCTAAAGAGAAATCAGCCAAGATATCAGAAGGAGAATTGTGGACTTGCACAAGTCTGACTTATCCTTTGGTGCAATTTCCAGATACCTGAAGATGCCTTTTTCACCTGTACAGACAATTATAAGTAAATACAAACAAGATGGAAATGTCCAAACATCATACTGCTCAGGAAGTAGATGGGCTCTGTGTCTCAGAGAAGAACGTGCTATAGTCCGACATGTGCATATCAACTCAAGAACAAAAGGAAAAGATCTTGTGAAGATGATGGGGAAGCTGGTAAGATTATGCCATTATCCACAGTGAAACTAGCACTGTATCAACATGAGCCGAAAGGCCATTCTGCAAGAAAGAAGTCATAGCTTCAAAAGAAACGTATAAAAGCCAGATTAATGTTTCCAAATGGACACAGGAACAAAGACCTTAATTTCTGGAGTCATGCGCTGTGGTCTGACGAAACTAAAATGTAACTGTGTGACCATAATGACCATCATTATGTTTGGCGGAAAAAGGGAGAAGCTTGGAAGCCTAAGAACACCATCCCAACTGTAAAACACGGGAGTGGCAGAATCATGTTGTGGGGTTGTTTTGCTGTAGGAGGGATTGGTGTACTTTACAAAATAGATGGTATCATGAGGAAAGAAGATTATGTGGCAATACTAAAACAACATCTCAAGACATCAGCCAGGAAACTAAAGTGTGGGTGGAAATGGGTCTTCCAAATGGACAATGACACGAAGCATACTGCCAATCTGGTTACAAAGTTGCTTAAGGATAACCAAGTTAATGTTTTGGAGTGACCATCACAAAACCCTGATCTCAATCCTATTGAAAATTTATAGGCAAAGCTGAAAAGGCAGGTGCGAGCAAGGCGAACTACAAACATGGTTCAGTTACACCAGTTCTGTCAGGAGGAATGGGCCAAAAATTCCTACCAGCTATTGCGAGAAGCTTGTGGACAGGATATCCAAAGCATTTGATCCAAGTCATACAATTTATCTGAAACCCTTTCAAATACTAATGAAATATCTGTTAACTGTAGACTTTGCAGAAAGTAATAAAAATCCCTTAAAATAATTTTGCTCTCTCATTATTCTGGCATTTGGCAAATACAAATAATTTTGGTAATCCTAATTGACCTAAAATGGGTAAGGTTTATTCTGATTTCATGTCAGATAGTGAGAAAAACATGCATATGTGTCTTTTTATATAGTGTATGTAAACTTCTGGTTTCAACTGTATGTCAGCTAATGTTGCACTACGAACTTGACAATAGATATTCCTATATTTGCAAAAACTAAGAAAGATTATATAAAGATCTGTTTCCAAGAAATGAGCCTGTTTGGCTGATACCACATGGCAGGCAAAGGCCCTCTGTTATTAAGCAAAGAAAAGATCTAGGCTGAAAGCATAGGCCAGATTCCCAAGAGACCTGACAAAGGTGAAGCCCCAGAGGTGTTTATAAAGACTATTACAACTGTAGAGGGATATTCTACTGATAAAATCTCTAACCTTTTAGGCGTAGTTATAGATTCATAGTTTGAAAGTCTGAAAAAATACATACATCCATCAAATTCAGTCTATTATCTTACAGTTTTGATCCAGAGAAAGGCAAAAAACCCCATGAGGTAGAAGCCAACTGTCCTCATTTTAGGGAAAAGTTCCGCCCCGACTCAAAATCTGGCAATCAAAATACATGCTTGGATCAACAACTGTACTCCAGAATTCTAGTCATTATAACTTGTTAAATTGTTGTACTCTGGAATGCATCCAGGCCTTTTTTGAACTCCTTTAATAACAACTTCCCCTGGCAGAGAGTGCCACAGTCTCTCTGCTCTTACAGTAAACAATCCCCTTCAAGGTTTATGTCTTTTTTTTTTTAGAAGCAGGAGATGTCTGTTGATGTAGAAGTCAATGGCATGACCGTGACAATGTTTGACTCATGCCCTGCCTGTGGTAACATGTTTGTTGGTGTTGTGATGCTGCTGCCTTTTAAATGTGCAGCATATGGGATGTATATTTGTTGTTCTGCACTCTGAAGTAAAACCACAATACTCTGTCTATTGGACAGTGGTTTCCTGTAATGACCATGCTTGACGTGCCTTATTTGAATAAATAGTTTTCAAGCAATCGACTATGGTTGCAATTTTATTGCTGCACCTCCTCAGCAAGACACTCATCCCTAGACCTCTCACAATACCGCAAACAGTGCACAGGGTTAACTTGCCTGCACATAGCAGGTTAACTGCAATGTCAAGAAAATCACTGCACATCACACTCAAGCCATTTCACATATCTATATGAGAGGGTCCACCTGAGCAGGGCTATATCAGCAGTGTAGTAGAGGGATCAGGCAACTTTTTCTGTCCAAATGAGGGACTCCTCCGTAAGAACAATATAATTGTTCTTTTATGTGTCAGTGCCCTTCGTGGTTCTTCTAACAAGGAAACCAAGATAGAACTTCATCATCTGTAACATAACAGCACAAAGACTGTACCACTCTCAAAGGCTTAAACAACACCTTAAAAGATATTTCCAGCTTAGATAATAAAATATTAATGGTATGTGTTATCAATGCCTAATAAATGGGGCTCATCTTCTTAGACTTTATAAACTTTCAAAAAAATGGGTGTCAATGTTGAGAGCTTTTAGAGATGATGAATGTCTAAACAATTGCTTTTAGTGACTTAAAATTGAACAGTTCCTCCGTATCCTTGCCATCAACACAGTGCCCCTGTCACCTGTAAAAATGAAAGCCATACGGTGGAACATTAGTACTTACCTGTCTGTGCTCCTTTCCCTTCTGACATAAAACACATGTGAGCCAAGTCTATACGAACCATTAGGAAACAAGAAGGTATGTGCATTATGTTCTGATGGTATGAAGCTGCACAAAACGCATTACATGCTGCAGATTTTACTATTCTGCTCTTTATTCTGAATAGCTATGGCATCATTGATTAACCAGGTTGATGAGGTTAATAAAAAAAATATATAAATTCTGCCTAGATAGAAAGGTGCTAAAAATCTACTTGTAAAAAACAGTTGATAGGAAATCATAAAAAATAATTCAGAAGATGTTCCATGACTTTTAATGATATGTCACCTGTTGTTAATGCAAACATGCCTCTGGTGTGCAGCATGATGGTCTTTTAGAGTAGTTTTTAAGACAACAGAAGATACTTTTAATGAAAGTGACTTAATGCGCAACAGAGGACAAAAGTGTCTTAGATAATTTTTTTTAATAGCATTGTAATATCTTAGTGAGATCTCTCAAAATGTTTTAAACTGGTTGTTAGAAGAAATTTACTGTAGGAGTGATGTATTGAATTAATGGAAACATCATGCCAGAAATGGATTCATTCAGCATTTATTTGGTGAGGTCACCTTCCCTTTGAAGAATGATACACTGGATGAAACATTGACCATTGGTAGGAAAGGGTAATTGAAAATGATGCTAAATTTTTGAAGTCACCTACTTTATTCAAGGTTGTTAAAATCCATTGCAGACAACACATGACTCAAACCACAGACCTAAGTGATGTCTATAAGTATAACATTGCACATCTCACTTCTTTAAGTACTAAATGCAATAATAAATGGAGTAGAAAGGGAATTTTGGAAATGCATGAAAACACCTCATTATTACAGTTCTATTTTATTTATCACCGTCAACAAACTACATAACAGATTAATATTACTGGGCTCTATTTTCTGTAAAATAAAGTATGTATTAATGACCTCGTAGAGAGATTGCTTAATAAAATATCAAACTGTGAAGATAAAAGTACATTATATAAAGTAATTAAAACAAATTAGGACAATAGAGTGTTACAAATAGATCTGGATAAGTTGGAAGCCTGGGCATGAATGTGGCAAACAATGCTTAACACCAATAAATGTACAGTAATCTAGATAGGATCAGTTTTATGAAGGAGTCCTCATGTATCACACGGCAGCTTTGGGTAAACTGGTGCAACCTTCCACTTGGTTGCACTAATACAGGAAAATGGAGTCCAAGGCATCATAGTTCTAAAAAAAAATCAATCTTGATTTGCTATCCATTAAAAAAGGCAACATTCCATCCATGCTAATCCTTGTGTCTTCTACGGCTTGAAAAAACCTTGCATGGCCAAGATGTTGCTGTTTTTAATGGATAGCTGTAAAAGAATGTGTTTTATGTATATTCCACTAACTTCAAATTGGTTAATCCATATTTCATAAATTTTGGTCAGAAACCACTGTGCCTGGTTTATTGAGGGTGGGGGAAAAGGTTATCTCCAAGTGTGACTTTTGACAAAATGCCTGAAGTTTTATTTACTTCAAAGGATGGACAGATGAGGGTTTGTCTATCTAACCTTAACATCGCCCAACCACATTACAATGGTTTAATCAAAGATCATATACAATTAGGCATTTCTATTCCTTTCTCCTTATCATCTAATTGTCCAGCAAGGGACAACAAATTACCCTAATTAACTGATGGGCAGCTCTGAAATCTGAACTGAGGTTTGATATTCTAAAATATGAGTGCATTAGGAAAAACATGTTCACAATGCGTGGTTCAGTCATCATCTGAGCTATGTTCCAATTTCTTCTTGCCCCAAGTACTAGGAAGTTCTCTATATTGTAAGTGTTGAGGGAGATTTCTCCCTTTTATTTCATTACTGTTATTGAATATACAGTGAAGGAAATAATTATGTGATTCCTTGCTGATTGTGTAAATTTGCCCATTGACAAAGACATGAACAGTCTATAATTTTAACGGGCGGTTCACAAGTCACAGGGCAAATACTAGTCGGAAATTCCCAAACAGTATTTGCACTGTTTTGGGGCCATGCACACGGCTGCAGGGGGACGGCTTTTCTCTGTGGTTTGCAGAGAAAAGCCCTCCCCTTCATATTGAAATGTTCATATTCCCCCAACAAAACAGGCAGAAGAATGAACATGCTCAATGTTTTCCGGACCGCCGGTGGTCTAAGAAACCATCCAGCGGAAAATCCGTGCATTGACGCTGCTTGGATTTTCCATTAATGTCCTTGTAAAAGTTTCAAAACCAAAAACCGTCTGCAAAATCGGCTGAAAAACAGTGTAGAATATTAAAAGTAAGGTTCAGAAAATCACATTGTATCAATTATTTAAATGTATTTGCAATTTGCAGTGAGAAATAAATATTTGATCCCTCTGTCAAACAAGACTTAATACTAGGTGACAAAACCCTTGTTGGCAAGCACAATTTTTTGTAGTTGATGATAAGGTTTGCACACATGTCAGAAGGAATTTTGGTCCACTCCTCTTTGTAGATCATCTCTAAATCATTAAGATTTTGAGGCTGTCGCTTGGCAACTCGGAGCTTCATTTCCCTCCATAGGTTTTCTATGGGATTAAGGTCTGAAGACTGTCTCTAGGCCACTCTATAAACTTAATGCGCTTCTCTTTGAGCCACTCCTTTGTTGCCTTGGCTGAATGTTTTGGGTCATTGTCTTGCTGGAAGACACAGCCACGACCCATTTTTAAGGTCCTGGCGGAGGGAAGGAGGTTGCCGGATTTTACGGTACATGGCTCCATCCATTCTCCCATTGATGCTGTGAAGTAGTCCTTTGACCTTAGCAAAGAGACACCCCCAGAACATAATGATTCCACCTCCATGCTTAACAGTGAGGATGGTGATCTCTGGGTTGTAGGCAGCATTTCTCTTTCTCCAAACACAGCAAGTTATTATAGTTTAATGTGTTACCAATGGTTTTCTTGGTGACTGTGGTCCCAGCTGCCTTGAGATCATTAAAAAGTCCCCCTCATGTAGTTTTAGGTGGATCTCTCACCTTCCTCATGATCAAGGATATCCCATGAGGGGAGATTTTGCATGGTGCCTCAAATCGATGTCGATTGACAGTCATTTTGTATTTCTTCCATTTTCTTACTATTGCACCAACAGTTGTCTCCTTCTCACCCAGCGTCTTACTTATAGTTTTGGGTAGTTCCATTCCAGCTTTGTGCAAGTCTATGATCTTGTCCCTTAGAAAGCTCTTTGGTCTTGCCCATGTTGTAGAGGTTAGAGTCTGACTGAGTTTGTGGACAGGAGTATTTTACAAAGGTGACTATTTAAGCTGTCTGTAATGCAGGTAATGAGTTGATAAGGAGTGTCTAACTGGTCTGTAAGAGCCAGAACTCTTAATGGTTGGTAGGGGATCAAATACTTATTTCTCTCAGCAAGAAGCAAATAAATGTATGTAATTTATACAATGTGATTTTCTGGATTTTATTTTGGATATTCTATCTCTCAATGTTAAAATTAACCTACCCTTAAAATTATAGACTGTTCATGTCTTTGTCAGTGGACAAACTTGCACAATCAGCAGATGATCAAATAATTATTTTCCTCACTGTATGTATATCATCCTATTTTATCTTTATTTTTAAGCCCTGTACATATTGTCTATTAAAGCTTGAAACTTAGAAAGTTGAAACTGATTAGAGTTTAACCCTGTGACTGCTGGAGAGCAGTGTTTGGTTGGAGTGTTTAATTCTGTTGATGAGTGGCATTTGTAAGTGACAGAGTCTTTGTGATGGTAGTATGTGTTTTGGGGTGCCTGGACTGTGTAAGGGGTGTGATTTATGCTCTATTTGCCACCTGAATGGAAGGGCAGTGCAAGATTGACTTAGCGGAAATAGATTAACCCCTTGCAATGGCACTCACATCATGTGCTAGTAAGTGTGTATGTGACAATAACAAATAAAGATGGATTTGTATTGAGAATCCTGATGCATTGCACTGGTGCTGGTGATGCTTTTAAAAACACTTAGGTCGACATGTATGAACGGGGCTGTGCCAGTTTTCTGGTGTATTTTGGGCCAAAAAGAATGTACTGTATGAACAGGTGTACTTCAAAGTTTGCAATGTGCCAAATACACTTTTTAATGTGCCAAAGCTTAGGGGCGTTCTGGGCGCGTTGCACCACATTCGTAGGATTAGACACATTTATGATTCTTTGACGCCAAGTCTATGCACAGAACACTTAGAACAGAACGATTAGGTTAGAGGTGGTCTGCTAGAGCCTGAGTTGTTGTAGTAGAACTACAATGCTCCTGTATGTCTGAACTTCAGATGAACAGGTTTCATACATGTCGCCCTTAGAGATGTGCTTTACTACAACTGCATGGAACAGATGACTCTTTAAACAGTAGCTGACTTTCTTACTTATATGGGAGCATTTTTCTAGGCATGAGAAGAAGTCATTGTGTAGTAAGGGAGAGGGGGTGAGCTGTCACCATTGCCTAGTGTGAATAATGAGAACCTCTGTAATCTATATTTAGGTACCACCTTTTTTTTTTATCCTTCCTGTGATAAAAATGTGAAGACTACTGAAAATGTATCTTTATGGAACACAGTGAAAACTGCTCAGTTTCAAGAATTTTTTTTTAAATATGGCTATACACATGGAAATGAAAATAAAATCACAAAGAAGTTTTAAAAATATGTAAAAAATTAAATTACGATTTTAGCAATATGCCGTTTTCTGTAATTTCTTGATACTGTTTAATTGTTGCAATTGGTGTCAGGCAGCAGCTGCCAAAGCGGCAGCTGCTTCCAAGGGGTACAAAAAAGGAGCATAGAGGTACAGGACTAGATTTCTAACACTTCACAAATCCCTTGTCAGACTACACAAGGGATAGTCTGTACAAATTTGTTCAGCAGTAAACACGAGACATATAGAAAGCTTTAGTGGGTTCAAAGGTGGGCAGCCATATCTATAAGTAGAATAAGTGGATTCAAATTCTAAGAAAGTTGAACAAAATAAGGGTTATTTCATTTTACAAAAAATGGCTGAGGGAAGACCTCATGAATAAGGTATCTTTGATTATCTCATGGGTCAGTGTAGAGATCCGTTCATTATTAATTATACTCAGGACCGCATATATGACAAGGGTCATGCACTAGAGGAAAGTCTAAAAGAGAGAAGGTTTTTATATATCAAAGGGGATTTTGTACTATATTAGCTGTGTCACTATGGAAATCTCTGCCACAGGAAGATGTCATGATGAATTGAGTGCATAACCCCTTTATGCAAATGTACGCACGTAACCGCGCTAAGGAAGTATGCGTGGCAGGTGCTGGTTGTTAGATACAGCCAATACATGCCACTAACTACTGCTGGGATTGGAGACAGCGCTGATCCCAGCTATTTAATATAGATGCCACAGTAAACTAGACCGAGTTGTGGAAATGATTAAAATAAGGGGCCATAGTCCATTGTGTGCTGTTTAGTTGCCATTGCAGCTAGAGGTCTAATAAAAATCTCTGTGGCTGCCATAATTGTACTCCTATTACACCCTTCCTGTTTCGATCGTGCCTGTTCAGGCCACAACTAGAGATGGGCAAATTGATTCTAACGAAGTGGAATTCGTTTAGAATTTCAGGAAAAATTTGGTTCGGAACGAAGTCAAAGTTTGGGGTACTTCGCGTGAACGAAGTGTGCTTTTGATTGATAAAATGGCTACGAGCACATGGCGTTACATGGGGCAAAGAACTCTGAGAGGAAGAAGGGCATAGCCTACATGACATATGCGGAGATGAAGCCAATCAGAGACGTCACTGCACTATATAAGTCCGGGCGCAACGCTGGGAGCTCATACCGCTCTCCCTGTACTGATTAGGGAAGGTGCTGCCACGGCTGCTAATGATATCTCTTACTAAAGAACTCATTTTTATACAGCGATTTTTTGGGGGTTGTCACAGCTTGTCTCAGAGACTGCTTCTCTTAACGTTCTAATTCTGAGTTTGTGGGGTATTGGATCTGAAGTCCAGTGTGCGTCCAATGCAGCTGCATATACATTTTAATGCTATCTGCTCACAGCACATAGAATATCTATTCCTGTTCCTGTTGTATTTGTTGTAGCTTAATAAAGCTTTTTAGATGTTGATCGGGTTTTCAAATTTAAAAAATCCTTTAAAGGGTAAAATTACCATTTTATTCAAGCAACATTGTGGACACACGGTTTAAAAACATCACATTCAATGTGAAGAATGTTGCCCCACCCATGCAATTAGGGTTTTTTATACCCCTTTCTTTTAAAATTATTTAGCCAATCTTTTAAAAACATAGCATTTTTCATATACGCTGGTTTTAAATTTTACTTTTAAAATGGCCCCACCCTTCCCGGTCTTTTAAAAACAAAAAACATTGTTAATTCAATAGGCTAACCCCCAGGCCATATTTTTCCCAATTAGGGGGGAAGGGGGGGTGGGGGCGTCATTAACATTCCAAAACCTGAGTGTTTCAAACTTTGATGAAAAGCACCAAAAGAAATATCCCAAACATATCAATATAAAACTATAAAATTACCCCACAATTCTCCCCTTTGACCCGATATGTGTGTCGATCTGTCTTTATTTTTTTCTGAGTACATTCTCATGCAGCTAACCTGCACTCCAACTTCCTATTTCATCCCTTTTTTTTTCCCTACCTCCCCCAGGGATTCCTCAGAAAAGTCGCCTCACATTTTAAAATCATCTAAAAAATATTGTTGCCGTTTAGCCCTGAGAGAAATTTATATTCCAAAATTCAAGATATAACTATCTTCTTTTTTTATTTTAACATCCCCTACGGTAGCACTAAAACTTTTAGTCCCCAAACCATTATTAGAGCAGTCCACCTTTGTATAACCTCTGTAATTCCCCCTTCAGCACCACTTAGGCTCTAAACCAATTTGCTAGATTTAAAAATGACAACATATCCCCCCATAATGGAATTTCTTCACTTGGGGTTTTTGTTTTCTCAACCCTTCGTCACCAGTCTTTCAAAAAAACCTTTTTTTAAATTGCCCTTATTTGCAAATTTTCCTACGGACAGTATAAAAAAAAATAACTTATACTTATAAAACCCTAAAGATATGTTCCCATTTTTCCCTTTGGTTTGCTTCGCTGCCCTTTTTTAAAGTGATGTTTTGGGAATCTTGTTTATATCTACAACCTTTGGGGGATAAGAGGTAAAGGTGACGATACATTATGCATGTTTTTTCTACACCAAGAAAAATCCACTTATTGCAGCTAATCATGTTTTCGGTAATCTTTCAATGTGTAAAACCCATGAAAACAATTATATCATTACAAAGGGAAATTTCAATATACAACACATCTCCTTTTACTACCACAGTGCTCTCACTGTTTTCCCAAAAACCTACATTCGAAGTATCACCATTATTTTGAAGGCCCTGAAAAATAAAAGTCCCTTTTCCCAAAATGCAGAACACTTGTCACTATCTGCAAAAATAAGTTTTTACCCCTTTCTTTCCTTTTTAAAACTAAAGCATCTACTACAAAAACAAGTAGTTCTTACCCCCAAAACATAAACCCCTCTTATAAAAAAATAAAGGGGCCTTTTCCTTTTGGACATTTTTCAATCAGGAGCTCATATTTTCTTAACTTTACTGATAGGACTGGTACTCTTAAATTCCCCCTCCTAAATTTAGCACATTCACTCTCTGACCCCATCTGATGTGTGGTGGGGTTTAAAAAAAAAACATTGAATGTGTCCATTTTGTATGGGTAAAGTACTCCGGATGTTAATCATTGCCCCAATTTGAAATTAGGAGCTGTAGTTTCTAGGGGTGAAAGACATGAAAAACGTTCCCCCCAGGTTGACAAAATTATAGATAAGGCAAAGTCCAGCATTTTGGGGGGTGTCACAATTCAACAGTAATCATTTTAGTTTATGACTTGCAGGAACTTATTCGCTTTTTTCATCTTTCAATCACGGGAAGGAGTGATTCTCTCGTATGGCTGGTGGGACCCAGCTGTTTTTTCCCCTCTATTTTTCATCAAATTCAGGTTTCAGAGAACTGAAAGAGCCCTTTCAAAATAATAGGCTCAAGGCTCCTTGTCCGGTTTTAAAGGACCGCCCCTTTTCACCCAGTTCAAGGTTTGGCTATCGGTAAATCTCATTTTGGAATAGAACAAAACTTTTTTCTGACTGTTCAAGGTTTTTCTGCGGGGCCCGTACATACCTTCAACTGTTATGCTGTATGAGAAAAACCCGGGGGGAAATATGGTCCGTTTTGGGGGGAGTACCAACTAAGCCTCATAGGGGGACATTTTAAATTTTTCCTTTAAGGTGTACAACAGACGGAAAAACAAAGCTAATGGCAAACACCTTTTACCATGGCTTCCCTGTTTCTTTCATTTACTGTTCTATTTTTCCTTTTCCCCTGAAATGGAGAGAACGTGAAAGGCCCGTTTTTATACCCAAAGGGACTGTCTCTTTTTTCATGACTTCTCCTGTGAAAAATGTGTTCCTCTAAACACTCCATTGCTTTTGGTAGCCCAAATCAACACCTTAATTGACTTTTTGGGCACTTTTCTGCTGCTTTCGTATTGGGAAATTCAGGGGCCAACCCGAAAAGAGATAAACGCCAAAAGGAAAAAATTTGCCTCCTTGGGGAAAGGACACAGCGGTTTAGGCATGTGTTCCCGGGGGACCTTTTCTCTAAAAAACCTATTTGTGTTTTGCCCTATCACAGGCTGCGGCCGAATAAAGCAAGAGCAACCCCAAATTTTTGTTTACTACAAAAATTACAGAGCGGGTCTTGGATGGGGGTCAGTCCATAGGCTGCTTTGGCCATCATGGGAAAAAGACCCGGGAGGCGAGCTTTTTTGTCTCCTCCACAGGCCCCCCTCATTTAAAAAGATCCCTGTTTTTTCCCAACTTCCCCCTTTTTTTACCTTTTTGGGAAAAAATTGAAGGGTCCTAAGGGAAACGGGTAACAGGGTCTATGGTGACCCGGCCTTACAGTCAAAAGACCTTAACCCCAGGCTTTTCGCAGCCAGTTTTGACGCTTTTGGGGCTGCTCTTATTTTTCCCCTTTGCTTTTGGAGCTTCAGATTTGTATGTGTCCTGATAATGTTGAGCGATTATTTTCGACAAATTGAAATCGGCACGGTATTTACGTTGATCGGTTTTTTTGATCACGCATAATTTAGGTTAAAATCTGTTCATATTTTTAAAATTCGCCATTTTCAGCGCTTTCCCGTCATTTTGGCGCCAGCAAATCACTTACAGAAAGAGCAGGGGGGAGAGGTGTGCGACGTCATGACTGGGTGTGTGTGTATGGTTGCGATTGGCTGGAAAAATCAAAGACCTCGTTTTACATAGAAACCCTTCTGTTCATGACATGTGTGCATATCTCAAAAACATAGGACGCGCTCGCCTCTGTGCAAACACTCAGCGAAATTTTTCATTTGTTTACAAGACAGCTCTACTTTTTGCTGTGACCTTAGAACTCGTTTTGATCAGAGATTTGCAGGTTTTTTGGGGAGTTAGGCAGGAATTTTAAAGGAGCACTACCGCGTAAAGTGAGGGGGGGAGCGGGGGGGGGGGGGGCGCCGAACCCCAGACAAGCTCTTTTAAAATACTGGGTATTGTATTGCGACATTGCATTGCAAAGCTTTTTATTTAAAAGTTTTATGTTGAAATATCACCTTGAATTGGGCAGCCTGAAATTATATTAGAACAGATCTTTTCAAAAACAGCAGGTTATTTTCTAGGGGCAAAAACCCACTTTGATTACAGTATACATTTCAGATAGGTGTTCTTTTTTTAATTTTTTCCATTCAGTATTGTTTGATAGAGGACCTTTCAGTTAATTTTAATCCAGCAAAATTTTTTAGTCCCCCCACAGGGAATAGGTGCCCAAAAAAAAACCTTTTATTATCCGAAATAATTTAGATAGTGTTTTTTTTCCTTTTGCCCACCCCCAATTTTTTTGATAGAGGGCCCCTTCAGTTTAAATTTGAATCCAGCAATTGTGGGGTTTCCCCCGGTTTATAGGTGCCAAAAAAAAATACCTTTATTATCCCTATACATTTCAGATACGTGTTTTTTTTTGGGACTTTTGCCCAGTCCAGCTTTGTTGATTTTGAGCCACCTTTCAGTTAATTTAATCCACAATTTTTTGTAGTCACCACAGGGAATTGATAGGTGCCAAAAAAAACCTTTTTGTTATTTGTATACATTTCAGTGTGTTTTTTCACTTTTTCCCCCCCTCCAGATTTTTTGTAGAGCACCTTGCAGTAAATTTTAATACAGCAATTGTTTAGTCACCACAGGGTTTATAGGGCCAAAAAATACCTTTTATTACTGGTTTTAAAATTTCAGTAGTGTTTTTTGCACTTTTGCCAGTCCAATTTGTTGATGAGCCACCCTTTCAGTTAAATTTTTAATACAGAATTTTTAGTCCCACAGGTTGATAGGACCCAAAAAAACCTTTTTTTATCCGTATACATTTTAGATACTCTTTTTTGCACTTTTGCCCCGTCCAATTTGTTTGATAGAGCCAACCCTTGCGTTAAATTTGCAATACAGAATTTTTGTTTTGATTTTAGGGGGTTTGAGAAAACGGATTTGCCGTTTTTTATAAGGAAAAGTTTTCCAAAAAATTTCCATACCCTCTTTAAATTTTTTCTTTTTGAACATGGAGCGAAAAGCAGGTGGTAAACGACAAAGAGGGGGGGTTTGGACATGGAGGGAGAGGGATGAAGAAGGGGCCCCTTCCATGCGCGACAAACACCAAACCACGTATTGTCGGGTTTCAGACCATCAGGCCTGTCGTCGTTGGGTCGGCCTGTAATTCAGCAATGAACAGCGTCCCAATCGTTTCAGTGTTAATGCAACCGAAAAACCCGCAGTCTTACCCCCTCCTCCCCGTCACGCCACAAATGTTCATCAACCCTCACATCCCGTCCAACATGAAGCGAAGGCAGCCGAAATGTCAAAACGTGTACCCACCCCTGGGTAAACCTTTTTCTGAAGACCTCTTTGATGACAAAATGCGGTTGGGGTAGAAAGGCCCTGTTAAAAGATCAAGAGGCCAAAGAGGATGATTTTCTCTGTCTGACGCCAGTTATTGATGCCATCAGAGGAGGGGAAGGAAGCCCTCAATCGGAAAAAAACCCGGGGGGTCGGGAACGCCTTGCAGTCCCTCTTGCTTTTACCCACAGTCCTGGGGTGCGAATGTCAGGGCGACAAGCACCTGTGTTGGATGATGTGATACGACATTTCGGGTCCATCGGGTCTTTTCCGCAAATTTGCTTGTGGCGCTTATCACTGGACAAGAGGAAAAACATGGGGTAGTGTCAATCGGGTCCCACCTCAAAAAGGGAGAGAGGGTCCAGAACCCCGCTGATATAAATTCCCCAGCCACATCAGCAAAACCCCCCGCTCCTCGCTATCGCCGTCAAAAAGGTCCAGGACCTCTCAACCCCTGGGCCTTTTTTGAGAAGCCTCTGTTTCACCGGCGATGTCAGATGCCGCCTTTTTGCCAAAAAACCACAATAGGGGCAGAATTTTGGTGTTTAACCACCACCAACATGTCTAGTCACAGCAGCGAAATGAAAGAGGAAATGGAGGCAACACTTGACCAAAAAAGGCCAACCGACGCCGGGGGCTTTCCACCAAAGGGCCATCCTCTGTCTCCCCCTCCCTCCTCCGCCACCAAAAAGCTTTCCCTCAGCTGCCCATTCTCTAAGTCAGATCGGGGATCAGCCCCGGGTTCGCTCCCCCGCGCCCGAGTACCCCCCACCCCACCAGAGACCCATCCTACCCCTTCCCTCCCCCCATTTGACGACCTGCACGCCGTACACGGCCAGTCACAGCCAGCCTTTGTCTTCCGGGTTTGGAGCAGAAGAAACACTTTAAAAACCCAAACCATCCCCAAAACCAAAACCCGAAAGTCGGGATTTCCAGGGTTTTGGCCTTGGAAATGTTGACCTTTCCGTCTGGTGGAAACAGACTGGGTTCGCCACGTCATGGCTCATTGCCTGCCCCCAATACCAGAGCCCGAGCAGGCATTTCTTTGCCAGAAATGCCATCCCTGCCTGGCCAGCCACGTGCAATCTAAAATTTCAAGCAAGTTGTAAGCTCTGTGTCCGGAAAAAAAGTCCATCTCACCACCGACACATGGACTACGAAGCACGGCCAAGGCCCCTATATTCTCTGTGACAGACTCACTGGGTGAGCTGGGTGGATGTCCCCTGGGGGTGACGGGGTGGCTCTCAGGTCAGCGCACCGTCTTCAAAACCGAAGGGATGACTTTTCTTTAGTGCAGGCTCTTTCCCCCAAGGTCCTCTGGTGGGCATCACGGCCCCAGAGAAACCAGGGCATGTTGAAATTAATCTGTCTTGGAGACCGTCCACACACAAGGTCAGGAGCTGTGGACAGGCTCTCCGCAACGAGGAACTGACGCTGGATGGGTGACATAGAACCTTGTGCAGGCAAGGGTGGTTGCGATAAACGGTGGAAATTGATGGCCGCCACTTAAGATCGGTAGGCTGGAGCAAATCCCTTACCTGGGTCGGGCCAACATGTCATGAACCTCGTCGGTCCAGAAATTTTCTAAAGCGCTTACCCGGGTCTGGAACTGCATGTGAGAAGGATCGAGGTCTGAGTGCACTTCCGCCGTTCGCACACCCTGCTTCGTCCCGCCTGGCTGACGTTGCAGCGTCAGCTCGGGCTCCCCGTCAACCGTCTCATTGTGACGTGGCAACACGCTGGAATTCCACCCGTCCACATGCTTCCAGCGATTGTGGGAGCAGCGCATGCCATTTCACGCAGGTTGTTACGAAGTGGACACATTGCTGTCAAGCAGCGGTGCGGACCCTCGTGGGTGTTGAGCCACCGAGAGTGGAGGCAGGTTGAATGAAAGAGCTTTGCACCATCCTTGCCAGTTTTGAAGAAGCCACCAAAATGGTCAGTGCAGACGATGCCTTGTCAGGCATGAGGATTGTGGTGATCTTGTTCGGAACGATCGTTGGACACTCTAAATCATCAGGTCCCCGCCAGCCGACAGGAGGAGGAGACGGACACAGATGCGGACACGGAGCCTTTCTCCTCCATCGAATCCACAATGCCCGACAGTTTCTGATTTTTATCGGTCGTCATTAGGCAGTGGTTCGGGGTTCCAGGGCTAGTGCCAAGGCGGCGCCTCAGCCTCAGGGTTTGCATCATCTGAGGCAAGTCAGGGCGTGTTGAAGCTGTAGCGGAGGAAGGGAGGTGGAGGAGAGGTATTCCTAGGACAAGACGTTACCGAGTACCCTGCCTTGGAAAAGCATCAAAGGTTGAGCGCGAATTTGAGGCGAGGAAGGAAGATGAGGAAGATGAGTTTTGCTAGTGCCCCTCGACCCAGAGGCTTGGGAAATCAAGGCTCCATCTCTCCATGGTGCTTGGATCTCCATTTCCTCAAACGTGATCCTCGCATTAAGGCCATCAAAATGAACAACAGTTACTGGGTGGCCACCCTCCTGGATTCCCGATACAAAAACAAAACTCAGCACTTTCCTTCCAACCCACCCAAATAGCGAGATAAATGCGGAAATGGAGACCCCTTTTTTGCTGATTGATCAATGGAGACATCTGTTGCGTCTGCTTCCACATTCTTCAAATGTCACGGTGGAACAACGGTCAGCGACGTGACAGCAGTAGAGTGCCAAGTCAGCCGTAGCGGCAGCAGAAGGCAAATTGGCAGAAGCCTAATGGGTGACCTCCTGGCAATCTTTATTACCACCTCACCAACGCATGCAATGCAGGGCACACATCCAAAACACAAGACCAACTTAGATCATGTGTACGACTATCTGCGTCTCAACACCGATGTTTTTGTATGTGTTCGGGGACCAATATGCTTCTGGGTATCCAAAATGGACGAATGGCCCGAAGCTCGCTTCGCCTCGCCATAGAGGTTTGTCCTGCCCAGCAGCCAGCGGTCATATCTGAGCGGCCCTTCAGCCACAGCTGGAGGAATCATTACAGACAGCGCATTCGGCCTTTCCACAGATAAATGTGGTGTTTGACTTTCATAAGATGAATCAGGCATGATCTTGATGATGTTGTGGCCCAATTGCCGAGGTACACCGATTAGTTACCGGTCTCCTTCACATTCCTCTTCTAACAGAAATGGTCCCTTGAAAAATGTTTTTTAAAAATGATCATTTCTTTCTGCAATTTTTTATTCTCTTTTCCAACAGTTTCATTTTGCTGGTTTTTGCTGTGAGGGAGACTGTATGACAGGCAAGGTTTCATGACAACACCGTATTCCATTTACCCATTTATTTTAGAAGTTTTTGCATTGTCAAGGGTTTTGAGGTCATGTGCTGTCGAGAATATAGCTATAATTATGGTACTTTGGAACAGAAAAGTGGCTTCTTAGTGGCATTTCTCCATCACAATTTTTTAATACGTGGCTGAGAAGTCATATTTATAATTTTTTGGGGGTCTTGTAATGCTGATGAGATACCGCTATAATTTTGGTCCTTTGGACAGAAATGTGGCTTCTAAGTCGGCTTTTCTCCCTTACATATTTTAATATAGTGCTGAGAAGTCATAATTATAATTTTTTGGGGTCATGTTGCTGTGAGATACAGACTATAATTTGGCCCTTTGGAACAGAATAATGTGGCTTCTAAGTGGCATTTCTCCATCCACAATTTTTAATAGTGGTTGAGAAAGCTATATTATAATTTTTTGGGTCATGTTGCTGTGAGATTACAGCCTATAATCATGGTCTTTTGGAACAGAAATGAGCCTTCTAAGTCGGGCATTCTTTCCCTCACCAATTTTCTTACACAGTGGTGAGAAGTCAATTTTTATAATTTTGGGGTCATGCTGCTTTGAACATGTAGCAAACACTACGGGTCCTATTCTAAAAAATTGCTTGTTTCTAAACAGACATTTGTTTCTTCACATTTGTCAAAAGTGGGCTCAAGGGTCATGCTTTGAATTTTTGGGGGCATTTTGCTGTGACATGCAGCATTACTACAGGTCCTATTCTAATAAAATGTTGTTTCTAACAGGACATTTGTTCTTCACAATTGTCAAAAGTTGCTTCATGGGTCATGTTTTGAATTTTTCGGGGGCATTTTCGTGTGACATGCACGCAATACTACAGGTCCTATTGTAAAAAATGTTGTTTTCTAACAGACATTTGTTCTTCACAATTGTCAAAAGTGGCTCAAGGGTGATGGTGTGTTCGGTCTGATACAGGAAAGGTAGGACACTGTTAATGCGACACATATTGCAAAAATCCCTGTTTAACAGCCATTTTAATACAATTGAATAAAAGAGAACAATGACATGGTGGGATTCATCCTATTTTAAAAATGTGGTTTATTATAATTAAACTACTAAAAAAACATATGCATGTACAAAAAGTAGCTGGTAAATTAAAATCCTCTGAATTGTACCAACGGGAGGTACAGAATACTTGACCAGATTTAGGTTATTTCAGCACGGACATGGAGTATGGAGCATACGGACAGAGAACACAAGTACGAGACAATTTCCCTCCAGCACGTCTGAGTAAAATGAGAAAGAATGCCAAGAAAAAAGGGGCCACCTGGGTGGACACGAGGAGAGTTAACCACCAGTATTTCAAGTGAGCTCAAATTGGTCCGCACTCGTAACGGAGGGGCAAGCGCTACCCCAGGTCTTGACCTGTGTACTGAGGAAGCTGGAGGGTCTACTCACACTTCCGTAATCTGGCTTTCAGCTCGAGCTGTTTATCGTTGCTGAGTCATAAGGGCATTTTTACCATGATATATAGATGACAGGAACCCTGCCTGGGCTCTCACCAACCCACTGTAAGTCTGGCCCTGGCAGTGGACCTCCCGTGTTAACAGATGGCTGATGGCAGCACTGGCTCTCAACCGTTAGGGGCAATCAGGAGAGTCTTCAAATTTCTTCAAAAAATATCCCCATTTTGACAAAAGGGTGATTTCTGTGAGGTTAAGTAGTGTCAAAGAGGGCCCAGGGCTGGACACAAATTGCACAATTTGAGGCTTAAATTTTCGGGGTCTGGAAGTCACTATGGGGTCGCATCATTTGATCTCCAGGGGAGTCTGTCCCTAATCATGAAGAAAGGATTTGGAGGGAAAAATTAAACCATGGAATTGATTGGCTGAATACTCTCAGAAGCCAGGAGGGCAAATGTCTTCTAAACTAAGACAGTGGTTTTGGGGTGATTAGGAAATTTTTATTATTTTGGGGTGTGCGGCCACGAATTAACACATTTACACGTGTAAAAACTACCTTTAAAAACTGCAGGGAGGGGTGTATGTTTTATGTTATCACACTTGAAATGAAAGCAAAATGATAATAATGTAAAACTATAAATAAAACTTCCCTATATATATTCTGTAAACAAATGTCAGATACCAAAAAATATAATAAATGACAGTCACAGTACAAAATAGCATAGTGCCACTTTGTGATCTTTGGATCAAATAGGTTTAAGCGACATGCTGAGGCACAGGACAGGTATAGTCAATGTCAAGTGAAACTAAAATGGTGGTTGAAAGACTCCTTTTTCCAGCACTTTTTAATCTGGGGTCATGCAGGTTTGGGGCTCATGCTGTGGCTAAGACAGGGATAGTCTATGTCCAGTGATACTAAAATGGTGTTTCAAAGACTCCTTTTTCCGGCACTTTTTAATCTGTGGGTCAGACAGGTTTGATGGTCATGCTGTGGTCCAGGACAGGTATAGTCATTGTCCAGTGAAACTAAAATGGTGGTTGAAAGACTCCTATTTCCGGCACTTTTTAATCTGTGGGTTTAGACAGGTTTAATGGTCATTCTGCGGTACAGGGGCAGATATAGTCAATGTCCAGTTCAACTAAAATGGTGGTTCAAAGACTCCTTTTTGCGGCACTTTTTAAATGTGGGGGTCAAGCAGGTTTGGGGCTCATGCTGCTTTCCAGGACAGGTATAGTCAATGTCCAGTTCAAATAAAATGGGAGTTCAAAGACTCCTTTTTACGGCACTTTTAATTGGTGGGTCAGACAGGTTTAATGGTCATACTATGGTTCAGAACAGGTATAGTCAATGTCCAGTTCAACTAAAATGGTGGTTGAAAGACTCCTTTTCCCAGCATTTTTTAATCTGTGGGTCAGACAGGTTAAATCGTCATACTGCGGTACAGGACAGATATAGTTAATGTCCAGTTCAACTAAAATGGTGGTTCAAAGACTCCTTTTCCCGGCACTTTTTAATTTGGGGGGTCGACAGGTTTAATGGTCATACTGCGGCCCAGGAAGGGTATAGTCAATGTCCGTTCAACTAAAATGGTGGTTGAAAGCCTTTTCCGGATTTTTTTAATCTGGGGATCGCGGGTTTAAGGTCACCCCAGCCCCACCCCACTGAATTTCATGGTTTTATAGCCCCTTTTCTGTAAGAATACATTTAGCAATCAATTCAAAACAATAGTTTTCCCTTTTAAGTGGTTTTTTAAAATTTACATTTAAATTTTTGGACCACCTTTTTGAGTTATTGAAAAAGAAACCTTGTTTAATTCAATAGGGCTATACCTCCAGGCCATATGTTTCCCAATTTTTAGGAGGGGGTGGGGGGCAGTCTATTACATTCCAAAGACCTGAGTGTTTCAAATTTATGAAAAGCACACAAAGAGTATATACAAATCATATCAATATAAAACTATAAATATTACCCTCACATATTCATTTAAAGAAACAGCGTTTTTACAATCCAAAATCCTTCATTTTTGGTTGCTCAATTCTTTTGCGCAAATTTACATCCAGGGGTTAATTAAGCATGTTCTGCTAGTGGTGCTAAAAAAACCCTTTTTTTTCACCCCAAAAAATAATTTTTTCCCGTACATAATTTATAACGAAGGGTTTTTACAAGTTTTTCTTTGTTGAGTGTAAAAAACGCCATTTTAACAGCTACAAAGTGGGAGTTTTTTGCTGCTCAAACTTTGCGCAATTTTCATTTTCCAAGGGTCAATTAAGCATTGTTCTGCTGTTTGGTGACAAAAAAACCGTCTTTTTCATCGCCCAAAAAAAACATTTTGCCCATTCATAATTTTATAACCCAAGGTTAATTAAAAATTTTTTTTCTTGTTGTGTACGTAAATACATGCCCTTGTAAACGCTTCAAAGCTGTAGTTTTTGGGTGCTCAATTCTTTTTCGCAAATTTTAAACCAGGGGTTAAATTAAGTGTTGTTTTGCTGCTTGGTGACTAAAAAAAAACCTCTGTTTCCCGCCAAAAAGCATTTTGCCCGTAGCTAATTCACAACCGA
>JAODAL010036336.1:0-41823 GCA_025379985.1 Phyllomedusa bahiana
CCGGGGACCAGGTTTCCCGGGGGCCACCCCTATTGGGGGGGCACCCCCCAAACCAGACCCAAAGGGGGAGGGGGACACGCAGATTTCCCGAGCGCCCTATTGTGGTTTCGGGGGACTGCAGCCGAGCACCTATTGCTGGTTTCGGGGCACTGCAGATCCCCAGCAGCGCTAATTGGGTGGTTTCGGGCCTGCAGTCGAGCACCCTTTTGCTTTTTTCGGGCACGCAGGGTCCGAGCAGCCCTTATGCTGGTTTTGGGGCATGCAGTCCACGCCCTATTGTGGTTTTGGGGGACGCAGGGTTTCCCAGCCATTGTGGGTTCGGGGCATGCAGGTCCGGCAGCCATTGTGGTTTCGGGGGGAGCAGATTTTGAGGGGAGCCTATTGCTGGTTTCTGGGCACTGCAGATCGAGAGAAATTTCTGGTTTCGGGGCACGCAATCCGGCAGCCTATTGTGGTTTTTGGGCACTGCAGATCCGAGCAGCCCTATTGCTGGTTTCGGGGCACTGCAGATCCGAGCAGCCCTATTGCTGGTTTCGGGGCACTGCAGATCCGAGCAGCCCTATTGCTGGTTTCGGGGCACTGCAGATCCGAGCAGCCCTATTGCTGGTTTCGGGGCACTGCGATCGAGCAGCCCCATTGTGGGGGTTTGGGGCACTGCAGGTCCCGGAGCCCCATTGGGTTTCGGGGCACTGCAGTTTCCGAGCAGCCTATTGGGTTTTGGGGACGCGTCCGAGCAGCCCTATTGTGGTTTCGGGGGTGCAGGTCCGAGCAGCCCATTGCTGGTTTGGGGCACTGCAGATCCGAGCAGCCCTATTGCTGGTTTCGGGGCACTGCAGATCCGAGCAGCCCTATTGCTGGTTTCGTATCTCCCGCCCCTATGTGACTACCCCATTGGTTGCTTCGTAAAACCTGCGTCTGACCTAAATATCCAAAAACACGAGCACCGCGCCCCGTTAAACCATGATAATTCCTCTATCTTACGCCCTTCTATCCCCCCCCCCGAGCGCCCACGTCTTTTCCCCCCTTCACTTTTAGGAAAAACCCTGTTTTTTATTTGAAGCGCCCAATACCATATCGCAGTATGGGGGGCCCCGATGCCATTGGCCCCAGGGCCGGGTTCTGCTCTTTCCACCAAACACAACCCAGCTCCCTTTATATTTTTTCTATTTTTCGGTTACTCTCTGTTCCCCGCCCCTATCATCCCCCTTTTTTTCCTCACATCTCTCCACCCGGCTCCATTCACATCTTTATTCTGATTATTCTATACCTAGGACATGTTAATCAGCCACTCGGCAATTTGGCGGATTCCCCCCCTCTGATTGGCTCAAACATATCTCCCGCGTCTCCAACTCCCAATCAGCTTCCTCTTTCATTATCACCCCTAGTATTTCATAGCCCCGCCTTGCTTTCTCATTGGCTGTTCAGCTCTACCCCCCACCCCCGTAGCATGTCATGTAGGGCGTGACGTCGCTGCTTCTGTAACCAATTGGATTTCTTCTGTCCTTCTAAATTTGTACATTCCCCGGTTTCTGCTGTAACACATTGTTTCTGATGAAGCGCCGGCGTGCGGCGCGTAATGCGTCGTGTTTGTGTTTTAATTGCTCTTAAGTTTTGTGAAGGTCACAGCCCTTTACATTTCTTATTTGCAAAAATAAATGATCTTTATTTTATATACTTTGTTGCCACATTTGTTACGAGCGCCGGGTCCGTTTTTTTTCTCCTTCCTTCCAGATCTTCACCTCCGGACGGCCGGAGCGGCTTTTTGGAACGGAAGCCCCGCGGCTGCCGTATCGGAGGCTCGGACAGAGTGTCTCCTATAAGCGCTTAAGAGAGTTGTGCCTCTACATTAGTAGCACAACTCCACAAGGTGAGCAGTGTTGCCACTTCTTTCATCTGCTTCAATTGTACGTATCTCATATTTTGGGCCCCCCTATTAAAGGCCCCATCTGCAGGTTTCTCCCTCTATATAAAGCCCCATCTGCAGGTTTCTCCCTCTATATAAACCCCCCCCGCAGGGTTTCTCCCCCCTTTATAAAGCCCCCCTCTCATTTTTCCCCCCTATATAAAGCCCCTCTGCAGTTTCTCCCCCCTTATATAAAGCCCCCTCTGCAGGGTTCTCCCTCTATATAAAGCCCCATCTGCAGGTTTTCTCCCCTCTATATAAAGCCCCAATCTGCAGATTTCTCCCCCTATATAAAGCCCCCATCTGCAGGTTTCCTCCCCTTCCCCTCTATATAAAGTCTCATCAGCAGGTTTCCCCTGCCCTCTATATAAATGGCCATCTGCAGTTTCTCCCTCCCCTCTTATAAAGCCACATCTGCATGGTTTCTCCCTCCCTCTATATAATGCCCCATCTGCAGGTTTTCTCCCTCCTCTATATAATGCCTCATCTGCAGTTTTCTCCCTCCCCTCTCTATAAAGGCCCCATCTGCAGGTTTTTCTCCCTCCCCCATATAAAGCCCCATCTGCAGGTTTTTTTCACTCTGACACTGAAATCAGAATAAACCTTCCCCTTTTAGGTCAATTAGGAACCAAAATTATTTCTATTTTCCAAATGGCAGATAATGAAAGGAGAATTTTAAGGTCATTTTATTTACTTCTGTAAAGTCAGAAGTTTTCCTCCATTTCATTGGATTTGTCGCTTTGCCTTAAACTTTAGCTTGGGTCACACGTTCAGGATCCTTCCACAAGCTTCTCCCAATATTTGGTGGGAATTTTGGCCGCTTCCTCCTGACAGAACTGGTGTCCGCTGAGCCATGTTTGGGGGTCTCTTGCTCGCTCCCGGCCTTTTCATGCATTATACCATAAAACTCCAATAAGGATGAGAACAGGGCTATTGTGACGGCCCTCCATGGACTTGGTTCTCCTGAAGCCACTTTGTACAGTTTTGGCAGCAGCTTCGGGTCATTGTCCATTGGGAAGACCCATTTCAGCAGCGTAATTCAAGCAGTAACTTTCCTGGCGGATGTCTGGAGATGTTGACCTTCCAACCTACGGAGACAGCCCAGCCGAGGGCCCGGTGTCCGGCGGCCCGAGTGCCGGCGCACGCACATGGGCTGCAATGAGGTCCGCAAAATGGTCGACCCGACCCCCCCTTGGGGCCGATAGGCCCCACCTCAGCCACACGGCTTGCACGGCCCGCGGTCACCGACTCAGCCATGCAGCCATTACGGGCGTGTTATTAAAACATTGAAAATTAAATGAGATTATCTTGATTTTGTTCATTAAACCTTTGCCTTAAATTCTGGATTGTCCTTAAAACCTGCCTGCTCAGATTGTGAAATCCCCTCTCTCCTCCCCCCGAAGAAAGAATTCCCTAGCCTGTGTCCTGTCAGAGCCTTCCAGCCCCAGCCCTTTGACTGTTTAATTACGGAAACTGACTTTAGATATCCGATGGGGTTTATTGCCGCTTTATGGTCCAGGATTCTGTATATGCAGCTGAGTCCCTGGATACCTGATAAACCTGATAAAACTATGACCCCATCCACAAATAAACCTTCTTCCATTGACCGGCCTTCCCATCAGAAGCGCATCCGTGGTGCCGTCTAACGTGGCGTTAGTAACGCATAACCCTCCTCAGCACAAATTAATGTATACACCGCCCCTCCTCCAATATAATCCCAGCCAGTAAAGAGTAGGCAGCGATATCAGAAAAGGAGGAAGAACCATGTAGAGGGGATTTGGCCCTATAAGACATGTTTGCCAGCGAGGCTGGTACTACTGTGTTCTAGTTGGTGGGGATCAATTTCAAATTGAGTTGTCGTTCCATTTCCTAATTTCCAAACCCCCTTGGATCTGTAAACACTGTAAGTGTGAAACCTTTCTATGCATTAATCCTGTTTTATTTTTATCATACTGTAATTTGCTGTTGTCAGAAAGCTTATGTTATACAATCTAATATTGTTATCATGTAAGCACTGAACAATCATTGTAATCATTCTAAAGACTACATCAATAATCACGAGTCTTAATTCTCTCTGAGTTATGCTACTGCACGGGACCCCTTTCCTTGAAGAAGCGTATATTAATTTCTTCTTTGTAACGAGGCTGGAGAGCAGTGAGTGTGAGTATTTGACATGTTTTTTAGAGTATCTGTTAGGGTCAGCATCTCTCCGCTGGCTGACTTCCTTTTAGGTATAATGAATTGAAGCCGTGATGTGAGCAGACGCGTTGTACTTTAATTATGAGTGTAGGGGGCTGGAACAGGTCCTGTGGCAGTACAATTATGCTTGATTCGCTATCTGAGTGAGAGGCGTGAAGCTGAGTGGAATATAAGTCTACCCCAGATTGCATGGCCCGCCAGTCAGTCTGCTGGTGGACAGCGTGTACGTGACAAAATTGGTGGGCATGCGATCGGTGGGAAGTATTTCTTTCTTTCTAATGCAGCACTTAAGTGCATTCGCGATTAACGAAGATTTATTCCCTGCACTAAACCAGAAATGGCTGTCTATCTTTTGTGAAGATTACACCGGTCTTACAAGAACTAATCGACTGTGCTTACTTGACATACACATCAATCAGTTTTCCTTCCCTTAGATTTTCTTTTCTTTCCTTTTATTTGTCAAAGGGTGCTGTGCGAAATAGGCACCCTATACAAAATCAAAGTAAATAATATCTCTCAGCCTATGTGAGGAGAAGAGATATTAATAATGCTCCTGCGAAAGGAAACGAAGGTGCACGCTGCACTCGTGAAGCTCGTGGAGTACAAGATCTCTTACAGCAGTTGGACGCGGCGTCAGAGAACGAACACTGACAACGCAACAGGTCCAATTGACACCGAAATTTGCTCCTGAAAATTTATTTCCCCTGAAGCGGACAACCCTCGCTTCGCTCAGTTCTCATGGGAAGGCATGACTCTGCTCTGGGCATGGCTTTGCAGCAACTTGGCGCTTGTAACCCTAATGTCAGGCGCCTAAAACTTATCCTGCCAACTACCAACAGGCAGAGGCGTGCCGAACGCCAGGGCCGGTGAGTGCGAGACGGCGGCACGAGCCAAGCTGAACAGAGGACCTCAAGCTACAGCTGGCACGCACTTGAAAGGGTGAGGCTTTTCACGGCCTCAATGCCCAGGACTACAAACCCTTGAAACCCCGACAAAGAGGCAAAACTATTCCTGTGACATAGGCACTGACAGACTGGGGACTAATAGATGCTCTTTCCTACGAGTATTTGAAAAGACTTGCAACAATATTCATCCTCTTCCCAAAGAGGATGGCACGATATCTGACCCCAGGACTAAGGGGGAAAAGCCTTAGTGTTTTCATCGGACTCCTACCAGAGCAAGACGGGACTAATGACGCCAATAGCAAGAGAGCTCGGGTCCTGAAAATATCACCTCACTCTCGGAGTTGTATCGCAGGAAATTTCGAGTCTGCAGCAAAGGCCCACTGACAGCTACGCAATGTGGAAAGCAGCTTAAGTCCACCTGCAGAGCAATGGGTAAGAATGACTCTCTGTTTCCAGCTTTGAATGACCGGTTGAAATCTAATGATCAGGAGCAGCTTCTCCATATCTCTTTCCTGCCGATGATTTCGTCAGTTTGTCGTTGTGACATGGAAGCCCAAGACCGTCCCAGAGACGCGGCTGACCCTGGCAGAACTCCTATGTTATCCAACAGGATAGCCAAAGCCCGAGAACACCTGAGTCCACCCGGAGGAGAGGTAAGCCGGCTGGGGACCCCCCAGCTTCCTCTCCATCGATCCCCCTGGGCACCCCCCATAGTAACTTCCGCCGTGGGTCCCCGAGAGCCCCACACGCCCATTGAACTGACATGCGCAATGTTTTATCTACAACCAAGTGGGGCAGATGTTAGTGCCACTTGTCAGATCAAGCGGAGTAGTCCCCCGATGCTCCACAGCACCTCTGTAACAGGCTCGCTCTCCATCTATCTTATACACTGGGGAACTGCAGGAAGTAGAAAGCATAACCTTTCAACCTGGTCCACCGAGTGGACAGAAGAGTCCCGCCATGGGCTCAAAGACAGTGAGCAAGAAGTGACGGTTTTGTGCGTCCAGAGATGGTGGATAGCTAGAATAATCTAATTCCGGGAAAGACCATGACCCTGACTGGATTTTGCGGAGTTCCTGCTCTGCTATCCCAATGGCTCCATGTTTAATCTGGACTGGGGAGCTGGCCGAGTGATGAGAGAAGTGGGGATATCCGCTACTATCCCCCTCCACAGGTTTTACTGGGTACAGACCTTGGGGATATGCACAGTAATTACTCCCTGGGCTTTCCCGCCTCTGAAGATGCAACCCCAGGCAACCCAGATATGTGATTCCCCACAGAGACTGTGCCCATTACTTTTCTGGAAAGTGCCCAATGGGAAAGGAAATCTGCGCCAGTGCGATGTACCCTGAATGAAGCCACTTATTACGTGTACTGAGGCAAAATGACTGTCCTTTATACTCACTTCCCTGGTGACCCATAGTCAGGATGAGCCTGAAAAGCCTCAGCTTTTGTGTGTCCGGCTGACCAGCCTCCAGGCGCAATGTTTGTGCAGAGAATACAATTGCATGCTGATGTGGAAGAGTCTGTGCAGGCCCCCACAACCCCCCTTCTGCTAACAGTCCACAGCTCTCTACATTCACCAATTTTTATCAGATCACAGGGCAGAGAAGCTACAGCGATGACAGTCCTGCCCCCTGCTGAGTCTGTTAATCACACGAGTGGCATGGAAGCAGGTGTCCAAACCAAAGTCTAAAGAATTGGAGAATCCCTGAAGCAGCCCCACTGATGTGGTGGCCAAAAACCCATGGGGATAGCCGGACTATACCTTGTCGCCCCTCCTCCTATCAAGGGACCCCACAGCACCTGAGGAGTGAAGTGGTCTTGTACTATGTTTTTGTGTATACTTTGCTGATTGAATCTGATGTATCTAAGCCTGTGGATGAATCACAGCCTGTTTATGAGTGCCTGCTGATGTATCTCAGCCTGTCCGTGCAGGAATGTTTGCTGTGTCCCAGGGCAGGTTGGCCAACATCACCAGTTACCCTACAGAGTGTTGTGGGCCCCAGAATGTATCCCAGCCCACAGAACCACTCTCAGAACTGTTTGTGAACCCGGACAAAACATATCTCAGCCTAGTAAATGCTGGGTGCCCCTGTACTAAGCTGTTGCCAGGCGATGACTTGGACGTTATGGACAATAAGATGTAGCCAAGCGGAGGCTTTTCTCAAACTGCTCATTGGACACTAATGGATTTTATCCAAACCTGAGTGGTGTCTCTCAGACTGTTGTAGACATCATAATGTACCTAGCCTGAGGGTGTGTCCAGATGGTAATGCGGGGGGATCGTGCCATCCCTGAGTCTCCCTGGTTCCCCATAATACCAACGCTCAGTGGATGGTGCCTGAGCCCAATGATGCCTGTCAAATCGGCTATGACACAGTGTATTCCAAGCCAGTAAGTGTATGGCTCCCTGCCTGCCCTGTGGGGTGTATCCAACCCCATGGAGTGTAATGTTGACTCTTCCAAGCAGTTTGGATCCAAAGCCAACTGTAGGATTATCTTTGCCAAGGTTTTCACCCGGGGTCTGAGGTAGGGAGTAATGCTTTAGACCCCGGTCCATAGAGTGATGGTGTCCCCACATGTAACGGTGATATGGTACCGGCCAGCGGGCGAGTCCTCCTAACACGACAATATCCCTGATAGTTCAGATACAGAAAGTGGCATGGAGTGTGGAGTGTGGAGTAATGCGATGGTCTCTCTCGCCAGGAAGTACGGAAGGCGGGCCTCAGATTGCAGGGGGAGCCAGTCACCCCACGCCCACTCCAAAAGGGGGAGTGTTTATGTAGCACTTGAAAATTGAATGTATACTTGATTTGTCCTTAAAAATCCTGCAGCTTCAGATTGTGAAACCCCTCTCACCTCCCCTGAGAAAGGGAATCCCCTATGCCTGGAGATGCAGACCCTCACCCCCAGCCCTTTGACGTTTAATCTACAAACTGGTTTTTATATACCATGGGTTTTTGCGCTTCTTCAATGGGCCCAGGATTGTATATGACAGCTGTCCTGACACCTGATAAACCTGATAAAGCTATGACCCCTCCATGACGGCCTCCCAGCAGAACGCGCATACCGTGAGTGCCTTCTAGTGGCATTAGTTACGCAATAACCCTTCCTCAGACAAGTTATGTTATACACCCCCCTCCTCCAATAATCCCAGCCAGTAAAAGTAGGCAGATTATGAGAATGAGGAGGAGAATGAACTGGACGAGGGGTTTGGCCCTATAAGAACAGTCTTGCCCAAGAGAGGAGGCTGCTCTGTGTTTCATAGTTTGGTGGGCAGTCATTTCAAATTGAGCTCGTGTTTTCCATTTCCTTTTTCCAAACCCCTTGGAGCTGACACATCTGTAAGTGTGAAACCTTTCTATGCATTTTATCCTTTTTATTTTTTCTCATAGCTGTAATTGCTGTGTGTCATAGTCTTTGTTAACATATTTTTGTTCATGTAAGCACTGAACATCATTGGTAATATTAAAGGTATCAAATGAATACGTAATTCTTTAGTTCTTCACGGAACCCCATTTCCTTGAAGGCAGGTGTATTTTCTTTGGTAACTGCTGGAGATCAGTGAATGAGACTACTTTTTTACATGTTTTTAGAGCATCTGTTACCGAAGTCAGAAATCTCCATTCTGGCTCGATTCCTTTTCTTGGTTATTGAAGGAGAAGGTGGTGGCAGCCGGGTATTCTTTGCGGATGGGGCTGGAACTGTCTATGTGGTACGATTTATGCTTGATTCGCTACCTGAGTGAGAGGTGAGCTCGAGTGGATATAAGTCTACCCAATTGCAGTGGCCCCCAGTCACGTGCGGCTGAGCATGTACGTGACAGGCACAGGCTTACGCGTGTGCAAGCAGCGGACCGAGGCTGAACACCGGGATTCTTCATGATCCGGTCTGTTCAGCTCCCAGGACGCCGCATGGCACGCACGCGGTGTAATGACATCATCGCGCGCCTGCTCCGCAGCCCCCACTCGGGTGAGAGCGGCCGCTTCCACACGACTTGGAGAAGAGGAGGAAACCAGGTGAGTATCGTATTATATTATTTTCTTTTAAAACTACTTACTTGGCGCCCTGCCTGGCTTCTATGACATGCCCCTGTCCTGCTATATACTGCCCCCTGCCTGCTATATACTGGCCCTTCCTGCCTATATGATGCCCCCTGCCCCGCTACTATACTGCCCTGCCTGCCTACATATGAGCCCTGCCAACTAATATGCTATCGCCCTTGCCGCGAGCTAATATACATCGGCCCTGCCTGCCTATAGCGATGCCCTCTGCCTGGCAGCTATACATACTGCGCCCTGCCTGCCTATATGCTGCCCCTGCCTGGCTATATATACTGCTCTGCCTGCCTATATGATGCCCTGCCTGGCCTCATAACTGCCCTGCACTGCAAATAACTGCCCTGCCTCCTATATGATTTGACCCTGCCCTGGGCTATATACATGCCACTGCCTGCCTATATGATGCCCCCTGCCTGGCTATATACTGCCCTGCCTGCCTATATATGCCCCTGCTGGCTATAACTGCCCCTGCCTGGCTAGATAAAGCCCTGCCCCTGCTTAAATGAATTGCCCTGCCTGGCTATATACTGCCACCTGCATGCCTATATGATGCCCTGCCTGCTAATACTGCCCCAGCCTTATATGATGCACCTGCCAGGCTATATACTGCCCCTGTCCTGACCTATATGATGCCCTTGCCTGGCTATATACCTGACCCCTGCCCTGCCTTTAATGATGCCCTGCCTGGCTATATACTCCTTGCCTGCCCCCCCCCATTATGATGCCCCTAACCTGGCTATATACTGCCTGCCTGCCTATATGATGCCCCTGCCTGCCTATGATACTGGCCGCCTGCCTTTATGAGGCCCTGTCCTCCTTCTCATACTGGCCCTGCTCTGCCTACTTTACCGGGACACTGACTGCTAATTACTGGGGGCGCCCTCAGCTACCTGATGATCTTCTACTGGGGGCAGCCCTAGTTACCTGGCTGATTACTGGGGGCAGCCCTAGTTACCTGTCTAACTATTACTGGGATGCAGCCCAGCTACCTGGCAAAAATAAATAATGGGGCAGCCCCAGCTACCACAGTACATAGGGCAGCCCACAGCCTACCTGGCTAATCTACTGGTAGGGCAGACCCCAGCCTACCTGGCTGACATTACTCGGGGGCATGCCCCAGCAACACCTGGCTAAATTACTGAGGACACAGCCTATCTACCTGGCTAGTTACTGGGCAGCCCTAGCCTACCTGGCTAATTACTGTGGGCTAGCCCTAGGCTACCATGGCTGATGACTGGGGGCATCCCCAGCTACCTGCTAATTACTGAGGACAGTCCTATCTACCTGGCTAGTTTACATGGGGGCCAGCCCTATCCGCTACCTGGCTAATTACTGTGGGGCAGGCCCCCAGCTACCCTGGCTAATTACGGGGGCCCCCCCTACTGGCTAGTTACTGGGGGCATGTCCTTGCTCACTGGCTAAGTTACTGAGGGGCAAGCCCTTCATGCTACACCCTGGCTATATGTTACTGGGGGCAGCCCTCTGCTACCTGCTAGTTAACCTTATGGGGGCACGACCCACACTCTAGTTATTTGAGGGGCAGCCCCCAAGCGCATCAGCCTGCTCTAGTATACAGGGTTATGCCCTGTCCTACCTACCAAATTAATGGAGGAAAGGCCCTATTTACCTACCTAATGGGGGTCTACCTATTTACTTGCCACTTACTGACATTTTTAATTTCTAATTTTTAATCTGGTACTAACATACGCCTGTTTGGAACTGATAGGAAAGTGCCTGGAAAAGAGATGGAGTCAAGATGTATTTGAGTGGTAAATTCTACAGGGAACAAGTAGTGGCCAGAGAAGAAGACATTATGCATGCTGTACCGGACAGAGAAAGAAATGAAGGAAACGACTCATCAGGGAAGACATCATGGAGGTTTGAGCCAGAGGAGAAGAACAAGGAGAAGAGACAACTCCCATTCATAGATGACGTCTCCTGGAGTCCCTGCGTCAGGGGATCATTTACTTCTGTGTTGAGTCAGTGCTGTATTCATGTGATGGTGACCTGACTGCTGGGGGTGTGATTGGATGGGTTGTAGGTTATGCTGAGCGTAGTTATGTCACTGTGGGCTTGTCCCTGGATTGTAAAAGCAAGTGCACACCTGACTCTGTGATGAAGTGTAATCTTTCGTGCACCACAGTTTGTTCTTTCTTGCTTGTGTGTAGGGGACTCTCACACAGAGCGGTTCTGGTGCATTTTTTGATGCGGTTTTTTTTGTGCAGAAATGTACAGTATTAACTGCTCTGCCTCTCTGCATAAAATGCATCAAAAACACATAAAAAATGCATCAAAAGTGCTACGTGTGAAAGCAGCTTTATAGTGTAGCTTATTTTAGAAAGTGGCGAGGTGCGAGAACAAGGGACATTTTTTAAGCAGATATTGTATGTGGGGGCTTAGTGCCAGGGCTGATTTTTATTCCCAGTCCGGCCCTGGTTGCTTCAGTATTGCCACATAATCTTCCTTCCTCATCTATTTTGTGAAGTGCACCAGTCCCTCCTGCAGCAAAAAAACCCCCACAATGATGCTGCCCCCCCCATGTTTCACAGTGGGGATGGCGTTCTTAGGCTTCCAAGCTTCTCCTTTTTTCCTCCAAACGTAACGTCAGGTCTCCAGAAATGTAGCTCTTTGTTCCTCTGCATTTACAAAGAGGGTTGTGCCCCAAATCAGCAGCACTGTATGAGGTGAGCAGTGACCTCCTGCATCTCCCAGACGTATGTCACTACTAGGGCACGGGAATAGATGGGCGAGGTCACGTGGTTTGGACGCGCCGCGGTGTGATTGGCTGAGCTGTGTCCAGGATGGGCGTGGTTACCGTCACGTGGTCAGGCCGCGCTGCGCTGTGACTGGCTGGCGCTCCCCGGTCACGTGTGCGGAAGCGGCCGCGCTGTGACGTGTCCGGGTGTCATGGCGGCGCTGGCGGAGCGCGGCTGCGGGGACTCGGGGCGCAGGGGCGGACACCTGGCGGCGCTGGTCCTGGCCCGGGGCGGCAGCAAGGGCATTCCGCTGAAGAACATCAAGAAGCTGGCGGGGAAGCCGCTCATCGCCTGGGTGCTGCGGGCGGCGCTGGACAGTGAGGCCTTCGACAGGTGACGACTGCGGACGGCTGAGGCGTTACCGAGGAGACGCCCCCCCCCCGTTTTACCGAGGAGACGCCCCCCCCCGTTACCGAGGAGACGCCCCCCGTTACCGAGGAGACGCCCCCCCGTTTACCGAGGACACCCCCCCCGTTACTGAGAGACGCCCCCCCCCCGTTACCGAGGAGACGCCCCCCCGTTACCGAGGAGACGCCCCCCCGTTACCGAGGAGACGCCCCCCCGTTACCGAGGAGAAAGCCCCCCCGTTACCAAGGAGTACGCCCCCCCCGTTACCCAAAGGGGAGACCCCCCCGGTTACCGAGGAGACGGCCCCCCCCCGTTACCGAGGAGACGCCCCCCGTTACCGAGGAGACGCCCCCCCGTTACCGAGGACACGCCCCCCCCGTTACCGAGGAGACGCCCCCCCCCCGTTACCGAGGAGACGCCCCCCCGTTACCGAGGAGACGCCCCCCCCCGTTAAACCCAGGGGACGCCCCCCCCCCTTACCGAGGAAAACCCCCCCCCCGTTACCGAGGAGACGCCCCCCCGTTACCGAGGAGGGCGCCCCCCCGTTACCCAGGGGACGCCCCCCCGTTACCGAGGAGACGCCCCCCCGTCCAGGATACCCCCCGTAACCCAGGAGACCCCCCCCCCCCCCGTTACCGAGGAGACCCCCCCCCGTTACCGAGGAGACGCCCCCGCCGTTACCGAGGGAGACGCCCCCCACCCCCGTTACCAGGAGACGCCCCCCCGTTTACCGAGGAGACGCCCCCTCCCCCCGTTACCGAGGAGACGCCCCCCCCCCCCCGGTACCGAGGAGTCGCCCTCCCCCGTTACCGAGGAGACGGCCCCCCCCCCCCGTTACCGAGGAGACGCCCCCCCCTCCGTTACCGAGGAGGACCCCCCCCCCCCCCGTTACCGAGGGAGACGCCCCCCGTACCAGGAGACGCCCCGTTACCGAGGAGACCCCCCCGTTTCCGAGTAACCCCCCCGTTACCGAGGAGACGCCCCCCGTTACCGAGGAGACGCCCCCCCTTACCGTAGGAGACCCCCCGTTACCGAGGAGCTCGCCCCCCCGTTTTACCGAGGGGACGGCCCCCGCTCTATCCCCTCCCCCCCGTTACCGAGGAGACCCCCCCGTTACCGAGGAGACGCCCCCCGTTACCGAGGAGACGCCCCCCCCGTTACCGAGGAGAAGCCCCGCTCTTACCGAGGAGACGGCCCCCCCCTCAATGTCGTTCCCCCCCCGGTACCGGGGAGACGCCCCCCCCCGTTACCGGGGAGACGCGCCCCCCCCCCCCGTTTACCGAGGGGCGCGTCTCCTCGTAACGGGGGCGTCTCCTCGTAACCGGGGGAGGGCCGCGTCTCCCGGTAACGGGGGGAGGGCGCGTCCCTCGTAACGGGGGAGGCGCGTCTCCCGGTAACGGGGGAGGCGCATCTCCTCGAACGGGGGGAGGGCGCTTCTCCTCGGTAACGGGGAAGGCGCGTCTCCCGGTAACGGGGGGCGCGTCTCCTGGGAAACCCGGGGGGGCGCCGTCTCCTCGGTAACGGGGGGGCGCGTACCTCTCGTAACGGGAGGGCGCGTGTCCCGTAAGGGGGGGGGCGCGTCTCCTGGGTTAACGGGGGAGCGCTCCTGGGTTAACGGGGGGGCGTCCCTCGGTAACGGTTACCGAGGAGACGACCCCCACCCCCCCCCCCCCCCCGTTACCGAGGGGGACGCGCCCCCCTTCCCCGTTAACGAGGCGAGGGCCCCCCTCCCCGTTAACGAGGCGGACGCGCCCCCTCCCCGTTACCGAGGAGAGGGCCCCCCCCCCCCCGTTACCGAGGAGACGCCCCCTACCCCCGTTTACGAGGAGACGCGCCCCCCCCGGTACCGAGGAGACGCACCCCCCCCCGTTACCGAGGAGACGCGCCGCCCCCCCGTTACCGAGAAAAGGGGCCCCCCCCCCCCCCCAAATGCTCTATCCCCCCCGTTACCGAGGAGACGGCCCCCGCTCTATCCCGCCCCCGTTACCGAGGAGACGGCCCCCGCTCTATGCCCTGTTACCCCCCGGTTTTTGGGGTAACCCCTTTGGTTGGTTAGGGGACCTGAGGTCTTTCGTGTTTGGGCCCCCACGCCCGTCCCCCCACAGCCCCTCTTTTTTTCTTGCAGCGTTTGGGTCTCCACAGACAATGATATTGAAAAGGGTGCCCCAGGAGTACGGGCCAGGTCCCGCAGGAGCCCCCGAGTCTCCAAGGATACGTCCTCCTCCCTGGAGACCATCAAGGAGTTCCTGCAGCATCACCCAGGTCTGGTCTGAGGATCTGACATTCTATCTGAGATAAAGCCCTGTTCATCCTGAGCCTTATGCTTCATGCGGTGCTGTGGAGTCATTGTCCCCCATCCCTCATACTCGGAGCTCGTCTCAGTGATCGTTTCCTGTAGTAAAATGGTCACATCTGGCTTTTATTCCCTTATGATACAGTAATCAAGCAGAACAGACACCGACAAGCAAAAGGGTAACAATGATGCTAAATAGCTGCAGGTCACAGTTATGTCTGGGGCCAAGAGGATTTCTATAACATGATGGAGTTCCCCGGGGTCCCGCTGTAGTGGACGTATATATGGAGCCTGGAGGTCCACAAAGCAGAACATTTTACCCTTTTGATCCCTGTAAATATATTATTGGATACAAAACTGAATAAATTGTAAATATGTAAAACGCGAAGAAAGTGGGAACAAACCTCCTGATGACATTTTGTGGAGCCCCTTGGATTGTTCTAGAAATAGAACGCCCCCATCAGATCCTTCATAGACACCTCACATCGGAGCTTATTTTTTCCAGGCTAAGAAGGGCCCTCTACACTAACTTGGGGAAAGCAGTGACCACGGGGCAATATCTCTACATCTCTGGGTATAGAGAGTCCGGCCCCCCCAGCCCGTCCTGTAATGTTTTATAGTGTGCCCCCCCGCCGCCAGCTCGCCCCGGCCCCCGCGGCCCACCTCCCCGCCCCCCCCCCCTCCGCCCTCTACCCCCGCCCCCCACTCGCGCCCCCCCCCCCCCGCCGCCCTCCTCGCGCCCCCCCCCCTCCGCCCTCTTACGCCCCCGCCCCCCTCGGGGCCCCGCCGCCGCCCTCTCCCCCTCGCGCCCCCCGCCGCCGCCCTCTCTCTCCGCCCCCCCGCCGCCGCCCTCTCTCTCCGCGCCGCCCTCTCTCTCCGCGCCCCTCGCCGCCGCCCTCTCTCCCCGCGCCCGCCCCCCTCCCACGCCCCCGCCGCCGCCCTCTTTTCTCGCGCCGCCCTCTCTCCGCCCCCCCCGCCCCGCCCTCTCTCTCCGCCGCCCTCTCTCTCGCGCCGCCCCCCTCCCACGCCCCCCCGCCGCCGCCCTCTCTCTCGCCGCCCGCCCCTCTCTCCCCGCTCGCCCTCCTTTTCGCGCCGCCCTCTTCACTCGGGGGGCCCCCCGCCCCCCGCCCTCTCACCTCGGGCGCCCCCGCCGCCGCCCTCTCACTCGGGCGCCCCCCGCCGCCGCCCTCTCACTCGCGCGCCCCCCGCCGCCGGCCCACTCCCTCGCGCGCCCCCCCCGCCGCCGCCCTTCTCACTCGCGCCCCCGCCCCCCCCTCCCCCCCCCCCCGGGCCCTCTCGCCTCTCACTCTCTTCTCTCCACAGAGGTGGACATTGTGGGGAACATCCAGGCCACCTCTCCGTGTCTTCACCCCTCGGACCTCACCAAGGTTGTGGACTTGATCCGCACTCAGGGCTACGACTCCGTGTTTTCCGTCGTTCGACATCACCTGTTCCGGTGGCGAGAAGTGAAGGCGCCAGGTAAGGGGGCGGAAACTGGGAGGCGGGGAGCCCGGGGGGCGAGGGGGCGGGAAGCCCGGGAGGCGAGGGGGCGGGTTTAGCCCGGGAGGCAGGGGGGGGTTTAGCCCGGGAGGCGGGGGGCGGGTTTAGCCCGGGAGGCGGGGGGGGGGGTTTAGCCCGGGAGGCGGGGGGCGGGTTTAGCCCGGGAGGCGGGGGGGGCGGGTTTAGCCCGGGAGGCGGGGGGCCGGGTTTAGCCCGGGAGGCGAGGGGGCGGGTTTAGCGAGGGGGCGGGTTTAGCCCGGGAGGCGAGGGGGCGGGTTTAGCCCGGGAGGCGAGGGGGCGGGTTTAGCCCGGGGGGCGAGGGGGCGTGTTTAGCCCGGGGGGGGAGGGGGTGTTTAGCCCGGGGGGGTGAGGGGCGTGTTTAGCCCGGGGCCGGGGGGTGTGAGGGGGGCGGGTTTAGCCCGGGGGGGGTGAGGGGGCGTGTTTAGCCCGGGGGGGGGAGAGGGGGCGGGTTTAGCCCGGGGGGGGGGAGAGGGGGCGGGTTTAGCCGGGGGGAGAGGGGGGCGGGTTTAGCCCGGGGGTGAGGGGGGCGGGTTTAGCCGGGGGGGGAGAGGTGCGGGTTAGCCGGAGGGTGAGAGGGGAGACGTTCTCAGGAGGCAGGGAGCCTGAGGCTGAGTGATCCTTAGGCCTCGTTCACACGGCTTCTTCTGGTACTGATTGGCGCCGTACTCCGCGCCGGATTTTGTGCGGCTGACAGTACGGCGCCAATCCGTCGCAGTCATACGTATGCCCGTTCATAGGACAGTGGTTCGACGCTCCTCCCGCTCGGCGAAGGGGCGGGTAGGGGGGGAGAAAGTGACATGCACATTATTTACGCCGCGTACGCGCCGTAGATAATGCATTGTCTAGGGGGCCGGGGGGCGGCGCCCCCACCGCGCTCCGGCCCCGCCCCTGTCCCACCCCCTCTCCACGCCGGATTTGGGAGCGCAATCCGGCTCACAAATCCGCCGTGAATAAGCCGTGTGAACACGGCCTTACTATAATTGTACCTGAACCCCGGCAGGTGAAGCCACGGAGCCGGAGAACCTGAACCCCGCGCGCCGCCCCCGCCGCCAGGACTGGAGGGGGGAGCTCTACGAGAATGGATCCTTCTACTTCGCCACCAGGGAGCTGATCGTCCAGGGCCTCCTGCAGGTCAGTGCGGAGCCAGCATACAGCTGGTGGTGGGGGCTGTGATGTCACTGACCTGCTGCTAGCCGTAGTTGTGATGTCACTGGGGGCAGCTGTGATGTCGCTGGTGATGGCTGTGATGTCGCTGGTGATGACTTACCATGGCTGTGATGTCACTGGTGGCGGCTTACCATGGCTGTGAGGTCACTGGTGACGGCTGTGATGTCGCTGGTGGCGGCTTACCATGGCTGTGATGTCACTGGTGGTGGCTTACCATGGCTGTTGATGGTCGCTGGTGGGCTTACATCTGAGTCACTGGTGAGGCTGAGTTCGCTGGTGGCTGGCTTACCATGGCTGTGATGTCGCTGGTGGTGGCTGTATGTCATGGTGGCGGCTGTGATGTCACTGACCTGCTTATACCTATATGCCCATGGTCTGCATATTAAGCCCCTCCACAGCTTTTAATCTTGCGTCAAACATTTATGTAACCAATAAACTTTTAGTTTCATATTTATTAATCCATCAAATCTGTGTCCATTCTTCACACAATCATTTCAATACTTTAAAAACATTAGAAAAACGGCCAAGGTAAACTCCGGTTTGCAGTGGATTAGTCGTTCACCTCCTAGAGCATACACCCTAAATAGGACAGCAGGGGGCGCTGCAGACACATAGTGACTATAGGGAAAATCCAAAGATTCTCCTCCACAGCGACAGCAGGGAGTGACCGCAGCCGGGGTGTCCAAGAAGCTTCTCTTCACCATGTCAGGGCTGTCACTATCTACAGGTACAACCAGCGCCTCTACATAACACCGCGCAATAGTCGCCTCTAGATAACACCGCGCAATAGTCGCCTCTAAATAACACCGCGCAATAGTCGCCTCTAAATAACACCGCGCAATAGTCGCCTCTAAATAACAGCGCGCAATAGTCGCCTCTAAATAACACCGCGCAATAGTCGCCTCTAAATAACACCGCGCAATAGTCGCCACAAAAGAACAGCGCGCAATAGTCGCCTCTCGATAACAGCGCGCAATAGGCGCGTCTAGATAATGGCGCGCAATAGTCGCCTCTAATAATAGCGTCAATAGTCGCCTCTATTTAAAAGCGGCAATAGTCGCCTTAGGTAATAGCGCGCAATAGTCGCCTCTAGATAATAGCGCGCAATAGTCGCCTCTAGATAATAGCGCGCAATAGTCGCCTCTAGATAATAGCGCGCAATAGTCGCCTCTAGATAATAGCGCGCAATAGTCGCCTCTAGGTAATAGCGCGCACTAGTCGCCTCTAGATAATAGCGCGCAATAGTCGCCTCTAGATAATAGCGCGCAATAGTCGCCTCTAGATAATAGCGCGCAATAGTCGCCTCTAAATAACAGCGCGCAATAGTCGCCTCTAAATAACACCGCGCAATAGTCGCCTCTAAATAATACCGCGCAATAGTCGCCTCTAAATAACACCGCAAGAGAAAGCAATAAACACTAACAACCAACAGGACAACACCACAGCAAGACAAACATCACAGATACATCAAAAATGACCGGACACCTCCACAGTTACCAATAGTAGAAAAACAGGACAAAAAACATAGAAGAATATCTGGACACGTCTGACGCGTTTCTCCCACCACATCACGTGGGTTCATCAGGGAACACATAATTTGTCTGTATAATAGAAAATATGTAATAAGCTTACGTCCCTTCAAGATGGCGAAGTGGTGATACAATGATAACAGGATCCTGTGATGGCAGCCATCTTTACCCACTCATACAGTACTACTGGATGCCATCACAGGCGCGTCGGACTTGTCTAGATGTTCTTCTGTATTTTTTGTCTGCTTCATTGTGCTGTGTCCTGTTTTTCTATTTTTTTGGTAACGTGAGTGTCGGTCATTTTGATGTATCTGTGATGTTTGTCTTGCTGTGGTGTTTGTCCTGTTTTTCTATTATTGGTAACTGTGGAGGTGTCCGGTCATTTTTGATGTATCTGTGATGTTTGTCTTGCTGTGGTGTTGTCCTGTTGGTTGTTAGTGTTTATTGCTTTCTCTTGTGTTATTAGTGTCCATCTTTGTTTCACTGTCCTGTATTTGCTTATGTTTAGTGTTTACTTTGGTAGTACTGTTAGTGACCATTAGGGAGTTCCGGTGCGGGGTCGCCCTTGTCGGGGCTGGTGCTCCTCTGTTTGTTATACTGCTATTTTTTCTATTCGGTACGTTAGGTACTTTTTTTTATATGATATCATTAAAAGTTATATTTTAATAACTAGATGTATTATACCCACAGGCATAGGTTAGACTTTTGGTAGTTTTCTACTACATTATATACAAAAGACATAGATCGAAATAACTTACTACATCATCGTTCTTTTCATCACCCTCAGGTTTTTAAAGGTATTCCACAGGGCAGCTGGTTAGGCATAAATTAGACTCTGGTAGTTTTCTTCTGTATATTTATGGTATTAATGTCGGGTAACCTAATTTTTGGGTTTTCTTGCCCTTTATTTTCAGGAATTTGTAGTTTGTGTATATAATGTAGTCTCTAATTTGGCACCATGCCTTGTAACTTGAACATCCAGACATGGAACATTAGGATGTTTATCAAGAGAAAATCTAAATTAAATCGTGTAGATTATTGATATACTCACCGTTCTGTCTCTGCACCCTTCCACAAGAGAAAGACATCGTCGACAAAACAAAGCCAAAGAATAATATTATCTTTAAATTTAGATGACAAAATATGTCTTTTCTCAAGCATGGCGACAAACAGATTGGCGTAACTCGGAGCCACAGGGGACCCCATCGAGGTCCACTGTGGCTGCAGGCACATCTGGTCACCGAACCTAACAACATTTTTTGTAAGCACTATATCCTAGAGCGACATGAGAAAACTAACAGATCTATTATCTATCGACAGATCTTCACTAAGTGTCTCTCTAACTACTTCTCGTCCTTCAGGATAAGGGATATTCGTATAAAGAGATTGGACGTCAAGAGTACAAATAAAATCCACTTCAGAACGATCGAAATCAGAAATAGATCCTAAAACGTGACCTGTAAACATTGCTTTCCTCTTCTAACAGCTGGCTATAGAAATCCATATATCTTGCTATAGGCTCGAGAAGGGAGTTAACCCCTGAGACTCTCCATGGGGGATTCTCAATGGGTTTGTGCACTTTTGGTAGAATATAGAAAATGGGAATATGTGGATGTGTATTAATGAGAGGTTTCCTTACCTTCAATAACTGCATCTTCGTGTTAATAATGTTTTACATTTCAGTAGTGGGCTCATTTTGCAATGTTTTTATAAACTTGACTATCACGTAGCCGTCTCATTGCTTCTTGAATAAACTGTTCCTTATCTCGCACTACTGAGGCTCCGCCTTTATCTGCTTTTTTTTTTATTACTAAGCACTCGTCATTTTTTAATTGTTGTATTGCTCCAATTTCTTCTTTAGTTAGATTAGGAGGGACTTTTTTAATCGTATTCCAGCAGCATGTAACATCATCAAGGACAAGCCGTTGGAACACTTCCAAAGATGAACATACAACTTCCGGATCAAATGCACTACGTTTATGTACCTTTTTAGACAGTACACTATTTTATTTAGATATACCTTTCTGATGGAAGAACATTTTAACTCGAATATTTCTACATAATTTACAGGGCTATGGAGTGGGCAAGCCAAAGCCCCGACTCCTCAATTTCCCAAACCTCTGACTCCCGACTTCTGACTCCCTCATACTCGGCGCATGTTTAAGTGGTAACTTTACTGTAGTAAAATGGTAACATCCGGCTGTTTATCACCTTATGATACAATAATCAAGCTATTTAGGTAGAACAGACACTGACAAGCAAAGGGTAACAATGTTTTGATCTTTTGAACACTTGTGGGTAGAGTTGACGAAAAAGCTGTATTTGTATCCGAGTCCAGTCTGCACCAACACTGGGAATGTGGAGAAGAGACCGGGGATCAGATTTTGGTCAAGATTCAGAGCCCAGAAGGATTCAGGCAGAACTGAAAACCAAAAGGTGGATTTCCCAAATATTTGTGACAAAATATTCAAAAGTAAACTTTCTACATTTTCTTCTTTTTTGCTTTTCCAGCCGCTTTAACGATTTTGTTTTCTTCTATCTTTGCGTACTTCTCCAGAGGTTGCGCCAAGATCCTTTGTTGACATACTCTCTTCTAAAAAAGGTTCCTGTTGGTTTTGTCTAGTGATAGATCGCAATTTCATCCGTTCAGAACCACTCACATCGGAGCTACTTGGTGTCACTTCTGAAACTTTTTTTCTTTCTCTCTATTATTTTGATTGCCTTGTCTATGCCGGGTTCTTTCTTCAGCCCAAGTATACACTCTGTTGTTTAAATAATCTTTGGTGTCATGCTTAACACCTTGTTAGAAGATGCAGTTATTGAAGGTAAGGAAATCTCTCATTAATACACATCCACGTATTCCCATTTTCTATATTCTACCAAAAGTACACAAATCAATTGAGAATCCCCCCAGGGAGACCAATAGTCTCAGGGGTTAACTCCCTTCTCGAGCCTATAGCAAGATATATGGATTTCTACAGCCGGCTGTTATAAGAGGAAAGCAATGTTTACAGGATACAGGTCACTTTTTAGAATCTATTTCTGATGTCGATCGTTCTGAAGTGGATTTTATTTGTACTCTTGACATCCAGTCTCGTTATACAAATATCCCTTAACCTGAAGGACGAGAAGTAGTTAGACACTTAGTGAAGATCTGTCGTTAGATAATAGATCTGTTTAGTTTTCCCATTTCGCTCTTGGATATAGTGCTTACAAAAATGTTTTTAGGTTCAGTGACCAGATGTACCTGCAGCCACAGGGGACCTCAATGGGGTCCCCTGTTGCTCCGAGTTACGCCAATCCGTTTGTCGCCATGCTTGAGAAAAGACATTTTGTCATCTAAATTTCAAGATAATATTATTCTTTGGCTTCGTTTTGTCGACGATGTCTTTGTCTTGTGGAAGGGCGCAGAGACAGAACTGGATGTATTCTGTGAGTATATCATTAATCTACACGATTTAATTAGATTTTCTCTTGATAAACATCCTAATGTTGGTCCATATCTGGATGTTCAAGTTACAAGGCATGGTGCGAAATTAGAGACTACATTATATACACAAACTACAAATTCCTGAAAATAAAGGGCAAGAAAACCCAAAAATTAGGTTACCCGACATTAATACCATAAATATACAGAAGAAAACTACCAAAAGTCTAACCTATGCCTATGGGTATAATACATATAGTTATTAAAATATAACTTTTAATGATATCATATAAAAAAAAAGTACCTAACGTACGAATAGAATAAAAAAGCAGCATAACAAACAGAGGAGCACCAGCCCCGACAGGGACGACCCCGCACCGGAACACCCCCTAAGGCCCCGTTCACACGGCTTATTTGCCGACGGATTGGCACCGTATTCCGCGCCGGATTTGCGCTTCAATTTCGGCGCCAATCCGTCGGAGTCATTACGGTAATCCACTGCTCTCATAGAGAACAGTGGATTCCTGTCGCCCTCCCCGCTCGGCAAATCCGCCGCGGGGGAGAAAGTGACAAAGCACATTATTTACGGCGCGGACGCGCCGTTTAAACAATGCATTGTCCCATGGGGCCGGGAGCGGCGCCCCCCCCCCCGCACTCCGGCCCCGTCCCGCCCCTTATTCACGGCGGATTTGTGCGCTCAATACGGCTCACAAATCCGTCGGGAATAACCCGTGTGAACACGGCCTAATGGTCACTAACAGTAATACCAAAGTAAACACTGAACATAAGCAAATACGGGACAGTGAAACAAAGATGGACACTAATAACACAAGAGAAAGCAATAAACACTAACAAACCCAAAAGGACAACACCACAGCAAGACAAACATCACAGATACATCAAAAAATGACCGACACCTCCACAGTTACCAAAAATAGAAAAACAGGACAAAAAACATAGAAGAATATCTGAACACGTCTGACGCGTTTCTCCCACCACATCACGTGGGTTCATCAGGGAACACAATAATTTGTCTGTATAATAGAAAATATGTAATAAGCTTATGTCCCTTCAAGATGGCGAAGTGGTGATACAATGATAACAGGATCCTGTGATGGCAGCCATCTTTACCCACTCATACAGTACTACTGGATGCCATCACAGTCGCGTCGGACTTGTCTAGATGTTCTTCTGTATTTTTTGTCTGCTTCATTGTGCTGTGTCCTGTTTTTCTATTGTTGGTAACTGTGGAGGTGTCCGGTCATTTTTGATGTATCTGTGATGTTTGTCTTGCTGTGGTGTTTGTCCTGTTTTTCTATTGTTGGTAACTGTGGAGGTGTCCGGTCATTTTTGATGTATCTGTGATGTTTGTCTTGCTGTGGTGTTGTCTTGTTGGTTGTTAGTGTTTATTGCTTTCTCTTGTGTTATTAGTGTCCATCTTTGTTTCACTGTCCTGTATTTGCTTATGTTTAGTGTTTACTTTGGTAGTACTGTTAGTGACCATTAGGGGGTGTTCCGGTGCGGGGTCGCCCCTGTCGGGGCGGGTGCTCCGCTGTCTGTTATGCTGCTATTTTTTCTATTCGGTACGTTAGGTACTTTTTTAATATGATATCATTAAAAGTTATATTTTAATAACTATATGTACTATACACATAGGCATTAGTTAGACTTTTGGTAGTTTTCTACTACATTAAATACAAAAGACATAGATCGAAATAACTTACTACATCATCGTTCTTTTCATCACCCTCAGGTTTTTAAAGGTTTCCCACAGGGCAGCTGGTTGGGGCTAAACGGATCTGCTCAGATAATGAACCATCTATTGAAAGTGCACAAAGAACGAAATGAGGTTATAATAAAGGAGAGAGACAGAAAACAGGATGTTCCAGAGTTGGAGAGAGAAGAGCCGCTGACAGTAAAAAAGGAAACACAATTCGATGGGATCATGTTCACATCTATATAGGATCCCTATGAGAATTTAATTAACTCCTTAACGGCCACCCACCGTCTTTCGGCGTCGGCTGGTGCGGTTCGTTCGTCTGCAGCGACGTCTTTTGGCGTCGCTGCAGACATCGGAGTTTGCGGCACCCGGTGTCGCAGCAGCGCTGAGATCGGGGCTGTACTACACACTGTACTACACAGCCCTGATCCCAGAGCATCTCCTGTGAGCACCGGGGAGTGGAGGAACCTCTGCTCCCCGGTGCTTTAACCCTTTGATTGCGGCGGTGCGTTACCGCAGCGCAATCAAAGGGTTTCCCCTGCTCTGTCGGTGATCGGAACGCCCAGTGACCAGACAGAGCCTGGGGAACGACTGCACAGTCAGCCCTGGGGACCTAGAGTGTATGAAGCCAGTGACCAGGACACACTGTGTGCTGCCCTGATGACTGCCTGTGTTAAAGTGACACAGATTAGAATGTATTAGCATATATGAATATGCTAATACATTACTAAATAAAAAAAAAATGTAAAACGGTTCTCCCTTCATGGGATTTAAAAAAAAAAAAAAAGAAAAAACTAAAAAAAAAATATAAAAGGTGTAAAAAATAAATAAAAATAATAAAATAAAAATAAATATTTAATAAAAAAAAAATTGGCTAAATTACACACACAAAAAACCCCTTTTTTCACATATTGGTTCCCCCGACCGAATAACCTGTAGATTAATCTAACAATTTTTAATGTGAAATTTTTGAATGATGTAAAAAAAAAAAATAAACAAAAAAAAAAAAAATTCTCAATTATTTTAAGTGAACTTAAATATTCCCCTTTAAATGAAAAATTGTCTCGAATAAAAAAGGGGCCTATACAAGGGTCATTTTGGAAAATAAAAAAAATTGCAACTGTTTTTAAAACGCAAGGAGGCAAAAAAAATAAAAACCTGTTTCTGGTATTCACTACTTTTCAGGCGTTCGGGTTAAAAAGCGCATTGTTAAGCACTGGCGGGTCCTGGTCCAGTGTATGGGTCACTTCTCAGAGACCCCCAATAAGTGAGGTCAAACTAGAGGGGTTTCCAAAGGGGGTCCCCCTTTATGTAATAGGGGGCCCTCGCCCGACAAGCGAGGTCAGATACTTTTCACCGGGCGGCTGCGGGATTGAGGGGTTCATGCTCTTTTAGAATTAGAGGTCCTCATTAACACTACAGAAGGTCCAGATATTTGCAGAATAGGGTCATTGATGTACGGAGCGGTGTCTGGGCGGAGGGGAGGCGGTAGAATACGTCATAACCAGCAGCGTTCTGTGCGATTGCTTAAGCAGAAAACTAAGGAAGAGACCGATATTAAACCTCTCTGGGAAGGCGACTATTGCGCGGTATTATCTAGAGGCGACTATTGGCGTTTATTAGAGGGGACATTGCGCGGTGTTATTTAGAGGGACATTGCCGCGGTATTATCGGGGACATTGGCGGTATTATCTAGAGGCGACATTGCGCGGTATTTCTAGAGGCACTATTGCGCGGTAATCTAGAAACTATTGCGCGGTGTTATTAGAGGGGACATTGGCCCGGTTATTTGGGGATATTGCGCGGGGGGGTTATTTTTAGGCGAAATTCGCGGGTTATCTGGGCGACTATTGGCCTGTTTTTAGGGCCTATTGCGCGCTTTTATTTTAAGGGATATTGCGCCTTTATTTAAACGACTATTGCGCGGGGGTTTTTTAGGGCACTATTGCCGGTTTATCTGAGGCGATTTGCCGGGTGTTACTAGGGCGACATTGGCGGGTGTTTTTTTGGGCGATATTGCGCGGTTTATTAGAGGCGGGTATTGCGCGGTGTTATCAGAAAGGGGACTATTGCGCGTGTTTCTGGGCGACTATTGGGGTGTTATCTAGGGCATTTGCGGGGGTGTTATTTTGAGGCGACATTTGCGGGTGTTATTTGAGGGATATTGCGCGGTGTTTTTTGAGGGAAATTTTGGGGCGGTGTTATCTAGAGGCGACTTTGCGGTGTTTTTTTTAGAGGGGCTATTGCGCGGTGTTATTTAAGGGGGGGCCATTGCGCGGTGTTATTTAGGGGACTATTGGCGTGTTTTTTGAGGGGACCATTGGCGGTGTTATTTGAGGCCTATTTCACGGGGTTTTCTGAGGGACTATTGCGCGGTGTTATTAGAGGGTATTGCCGGTTTATCTGGGCGATATTTTCGCCCGGTGTTTTTTAGAGGGGACATTGCGCGGTGTTTTTTTAAAAAGGGCGACTATTGCGCGGTGTTATTTAGAGGCGACTATTGCGCGGTGTTATTTAGAGGCGAGGCGCGCAGTGAGTGACGCTGGTTGTACATGTAGATAGCGACAGCCCTGACACGGTGTAGAGGCGACTGCTTCAATGGGAAGCTTATAGGATACTGGACGCATTCACTCTCTGCGATCGCTGCGGAGGAGATCTGACACTTTGGGGTTCCCTATGGTTCCTACGTGTCTGATTTGTGCAATGGTTTAATGTTCTGTGCAGTTTTGTAACATTGGTTTTAACTAAGTTTGGTGTAAACCTCTCCCACACGAGGTAATCCTGCGGCTTGATGAAGGGGGCAGCTGTGCCTCCCTCCCGGTGTCCAGCGCCCCCTGCTCTCCTATTTAGGGTGTATGCCCCAATCTACTGCAAACCAAAGTTTACCTTTGCTGTTTTTCTAATGTTTTTAAAGTCACTGACCTGCTGCCAGCTGTAGTTGTGATGTCACTGGTGGCGGCTGTGATGTCACTGACCTGCTGCCAGCTGTAGTTGTGATGTCGCTGGTGGCGGCTGTGATGTCACTGACCTGCTGCCAGCTGTAGTTGTGATGTCAACGGTGGCGGCTGTGATGTCACTGACCTGCTGCCAGCTGTAGTTGTGATGTCAGGGTGGGGGCTGTGATGTCACTGGGGGGGTTTGTGATGTCACTGGTGGCGGCTGTGATGTCACTGGTGGCGGCTGTGATGTCACTGGGTGGTTTGTGATGTCACTGGTGGCGGCTGTGATGTCACTGTCCTGCTGCCAGCTGTAGTTGTGATGTCACTGGTGGCGGCTGTGATGTCACTGACCTGCTGCCAGCTGTAGTTGTGATGTCACTGGTGGCGGCTGTGATGTCACTGACCTGCTGCCAGCTGTAGTTGTGATGTCACTGGTGGCGGCTGTGATGTCACTGGCCTGCTGCCAGCTGTAGTTGTGATGTCACTGGTGGCGGCTGTGATGTCACTGACCTGCTGCTGGCCATAGTTGTGATGTCACTGGTGGCGGCTGTGATGTCACTGACCTGCTGCTGGCCATAGTTGTGATGTCACTGGTGGCGACTGTGATGTCACTGACCTGCTGCCAGCTGTAGTTGTGATGTCACTGGTGGCGGCTGTGATGTCACTGACCTGCTGCTAGCCATAATTGTGATGTCATTGATGGTAACTGTGATGTCACGCTTCTTCTCAGGGCGGGAAGATGGCGTATTATGAGATGAAGCCGGAGCACAGCATCGACATAGACATTGACCTGGACTGGCCAATCGCAGAGCAAAGAGTGAAGAGGTGAGAGCAGGCCACACCCCCACACTCAGGCCCCTCCCATAACGTAATATACAGTGCGGGGCAGTAGCTGTAATGGAGCCACCATCACCTTACCCCCGAAGAGTATACAAGTAAATAATCATCTTATAATGGACAGGGGCGGAGACCACAGGAGGAGCGGCGTGGAGTCACATCATTATGACCACTTCCTATTGACACTATCAGGATTGGTACAGGGTTGTCTTCTCCGATGAGTCCTGCTTTCTACTTGATGGAACAGATTGACACCAGAGAACAAACACCTTGCAACCATTGCTGGAAGAACACAAGCAGCGTTATGCTTGGGAAATGTTTTTGGGGCTGTGGGGTGCAGTCGGCTCAGGTAAACCCGGGACAAACCCACCAGGGGCCTTTTTGGAGTCGCTCCCGGCCCGTCAGCCTGGTCATAATAATTTTGGGCTCCACTTTGTAAAAATCCTAGGATTAACTTCATCCTCTACATTTTAGATTTGGGGGTACAGGGAGCCCCGCTGGTGGGGGTTGGGGACCCCGCGTGTTATTATACATATTAATTTTAAGGGAGAGGAGCCCCCCGCTGGTGAGGGGGGGGAGGGCCCCCGCTGTATATTATCCCAAAAAAAATTTTTTTGGTAGAGGGCCCCGCTGGGGAGGGGGAGGAGGGCCCCAAAAGCTGTTTTTTAAAACATATAGATATTAAAGGTAGGGGAGCCCTGCTGGTTAGGGGAAAGGGGAAAACCCCCCCGGCTGGTTTTTTTTTATACAATTTTGTTTTTTTGTAAAAGGGACCCCTTTCTGGGGGAGGGGTTTTGGGGGGACCCCCCGCTGTAATTTTTACAAAAAAATATTATGGTATGGGCCCCTGCCGGTTGGGGGAGGAACCCCGCGCTTGTTTTTATAAAATATAGACCTTTTGGTAGTGGAACCCCTGCTTTGGGGAGGGGGGGTTACCCCCCGCTGTAATTTTATAATAAATATTATGGTAGAGGAGCCCCCGGGGTGAGGGGGGGGAGACCCCCTGTTTTATATTTTTACAAAAAATATTTTGGTAGGAAAGGTCCCCCCGCTGGTGAGGGGGAGGGGACCCCCCCGCTGAAATATTTTTTAATAAATTTTTATGGTAGAGGACCTAGCGGTGAGGGGAGGAAGACCCCGCGCTGTATATTTTACATATAGATTTTTATGGACAGGGCCCCTGCCGGTGAGGGGAGGAGCCCCGCGCTGTTTTTAAATTTTACATAAAAATATTAAAAATAAAAGGGCCCTTCCGGGGGTTTAGGGGAGGGAAAAACCCGCGCTGTATAAAATACTTTTAAAAATTATGGTAGAGGAGCCCTGCTGGGGGAGGGGAGGAGACCGGCCTGTAAAATTATACTTTTAGGATATTATGGTACCGGACCCCCCCGCTTTTGGGGAAGGGGGGGTTTACCCCGCGCGTATATTAAAACATAAGTAAAATGGGGAGAGGAAACCCCCGTGGGTTTAGGGGAGGAGACCCCGCGCTGGGATATTTACAAATAGATATTAGGAAAAGGAGCCCCTGCGGTGAGGGGAGGAACCCCTCGTGTTAATTTTACATAAAAATTTTTTTGGGAGAGGAGCCCCTGCTGGTGAGGGGAGTTTACCCCCCGCTGTTATTATTTCCTATAAAAAAATGGTTTGGGGAGCCCCCGCTGGGGGGGGGGAGACCCGGCGCGTAAATTTTTTTAAAAATAAATATTATTTGGGAGAGGGCCCCTTCTTGGGGATGGAAGGGGACCCGGCGCTGTAAAAAAAAAATACAAATAGTTTTTATGGAAAGGGAAGGGCCCCCCGGTGGGGCAGGAGATCCCCTTTCTGTATATTATAATAAATATTAAAAATAGAAGAGGTTCCCCCGCTGGTGAGGGGAGGAGACCCCCCGCTGTATATTAAACAAAAATATTAAAGGGGGGAGGAGCCTCTTTTGGTGAGGGGGGGTGACCCCCGGCGTATATTTTACATTTTAATTTTAAGGTGGGGGGCGCCCCGCTGGTGAGGGCAAAGGGGACCCGGCGCGTATTTAAAAAATTTAAAAAAATTATGGGAAAAGGAGCCCCCGCGGGGGAGTGGGGAAAACCCCCCGCTGTAAAAATTTTTTAAAAATTTTGGGGTATTATGGGAAGGACCCCGGGTGGGGGGGCAGGAACCCCGGGGGGTGATTTAAAACATATTTAAAAATTATGGTAGAGGACCCCTGCTGGGGGGAGTTGGGGGGGACCCGGGGCTGTATTTTTAACATATAGTTAAATTTTTGGGAAAAGGTTTCCCCTGCCCGGTGAGGGGAGGTGACCCCCCTGTATATTAAAACAAAATATTAAGGTTTGAGGAAACCCTGCTGGTGAGGGGAGGAGAACCCCGGGGCCCGTATTTTATTTCATATAAAATATTATGGTAGAGGGGCCCCCGCTGGGGGGGAGGAGGGCCCCGGGGCTGTATAATTTTTAATTTTAGTATTATGGTGAAGGGCCCCTGCCGGTAGGGGAGGAAGGGCCCGGCGCTGGATATTATAAAATAAGATATTAAGGGACAGGAGCCCCTGCTGGGGAGGGGGGGACCCGGCGCTGTTTATTAAACATAAAAGATATTATGGAAAGGAGCCCCTGCTGGTGAGGGGGGGGAGGACCCCCGGCTGTATTGTTTACATTAATTTTATTTTGGTAGGGGAGCCCCGGGGGTGAGGGGAGGTGCCCCCGGGGCTGTATAAAAATACATTAATATAAAAGGTTTTCAGGAAACCCCTGGCCCGGTGGGGGAGGGACCCCGCGCTGTATAAATTTTACATTTTAAAATATTTAAAGGTAGAGGAGCCCCTTTCTGGGAGGGGAGGAAGGGCCCCCGCTGTATATTATACCAAAAAGTTATTATGGGTGGAGCCCCCCGCTGGGGAGGGGAAGGGGCCCCGGCCCCGTTTTTAAAACATTTTAATATTAAAGGTAAGGCCCCCCCTTTCCCGGGGGAGGGGAGGAGACCCGGGGCCCGTAAATTTTTACATATAGAAAATTATGGTTGAGGAGCCCCTGCTGGTGAGGGGGGGGAGAAACCCGGGGCCCCTGTTTTAAATTTTAATATTTAAAAAATTTGGGGTTTTGAGGAGCCCCTGGTTTTGGGGGGGGAGGTACCCCGCGCGTATATTTTACCCTATAGATATTAAGGGAGAGGAGCCCCTGCTGGTGAGGGGGGGTGGACCCCCGCTTTTTATTATACTATAAAATATTTTGGTAGAAAGGGGCCCCTGCGGGGGGAGGGGAGGTGACCCGGGGCGTATAATTTTAAAAATATAGTTTTTTTGGGAGTGGGGCCCCTGCTGGTGAGGGGAGGGGACCCGGCGCTGTAAATTAACATAAAAGATATTTTTGGAAAAAGGGGCCCCCTTTCAGGTGAGGGGGGGTGACCCCGCGTGTTTATTATACATAAAGAAATAATGGTACAAAGGGGCCCCCCCCCTGGGGAGGGGGGAAACCCCCGCGCTGTATATTAACATATAGATTCATGGTACAGGAGCCCCCCCGCTGGTTTAGGGGGGGGAGACCCGCGGGTGTATATTATACTATAATTTTATGGTAGGGGGGAGCCCCTGCTGGTGGGGGGAGGAGACCCCGGGGCTGTAATTTATACATATAGATATAAAGGGGAAAAGGACCCCCGCTGGTGAGGGGGGGGGACCCCCGCTGTATATTTTTTAAATATGATATTATGGGAAAAGGTGCCCCCGCTGGTGAGGGGAGGTGACCCCGCGCGGTTTATTATACATAAAAATATTATGGTAGAGGAAGCCCTGCCGGTGAGGGGGGGAAAGAACCCGCGCTGTATATTATACATATAAATATTATGGTAGGGCCCCTTGCCGGTGAGGGGAGGAGACCCCGCGCTGTATGTTATACACATAAATATTATGGTAGAGGAGCCCCTGCTGGTGAGGGGAGGAGACCCCGCGCTGTATATTATACATATAGATATTATGGTAGAGGCGCCCCTGCTGGTGAGGGGAGGAGACCCCGCGCTGTATATTATACATATAAATATTATGGTAGAGGAGCCCCTGCCGGTGAGGGGAGGAGACCCCGCGCTGTATATTATACATATAGATATTATGGTGAGGGGAGGAGACCCGGCGCTGTATATTATACATATAGATATAATGGTACAGGAGCCCCTGCAGGTGAGGGGAGGAGACCCGGCGCTGTATATTATACATATAGATTTTATGGTAGAGGAGCCCCTGCTGGTGAGGGGAGGTGACCCCGTGCTGTATATTATACATATAGATATAATGGTACAGGAGCCCCTGCTGGTGAGGGGAGGAGACCCCGCGCTGTATATTATACATATAAATATTATGGTAGAGGAGCCCCTGCCGGTGAGGGGAGGAGACCCCGCGCTGTATGTTATACACATAGATATTATGGTAGAGGAGCCCCTGCTGGTGAGGCGAGGAGACCGGCGCTGTTTTATTATACATATAGTTTCATACATGCCAACTCTCCCGTTTTTGGCGGGGGGGTCCCGCTATTTGGGGTCCCCTCCCGCCCTCCCGGGGGAGTTGGCATTCCTCCCGCCGCCTGCAGGCGGCGGGGGTCCTTTAAATTACCGCGGCGCAAGAGTAGCGCACCAGCGCTACTCTTGCGCCGCCGGCCGCTGCTACAGGCAGGTGAAGCGGCCGCAGCGTCCGCTCACCCGCCCGTAGTCTCACTGTGCAGGGAGGAGCCAGGGGGATCGCTCCCTCCTCCCTCCTCCCCCTGTATGTACGGCGCCGGTGTGGGGCGCCGCACATACATGTCAGAGGGCAGGGGGAAGTGACGCGCGGCTGCAGGGGAGTGACGCGCGGCTGCTCTCACTTCCCCTGCGCCGCTGAAGAGATCGGGCAGGAGCTGGCCGCGCTGCAGGAGCCTGGTAAGGTAAGTGGATTTTATTATTTTATTTTTATTAGCTTTAGGGGGCTCTACCTGGCTACAAAGGGGGCACTACCTGGCAACAATGGGGGCATCACCTGGCAACAATGGGGGCACTACCTGGCAAACAGAGGGGGCCATCACCTGGCAACAATGGGGGCACTACCTGGCAACAGAGGGGGCACTACCTGGCAACAATGGGGGCTTCAGCTGGCAACAATGGGGGCACTACCTGGCAACAATGGGGCACTACTGGCTACAATGGGGGCATCACTGGCAACAATGGGGGCACTACCTGGCAACAGAGGGGGCATCACCTGGCAACAATGGGGGCACTACCTGGCAACAGAGGGGGCACTACCTGGCAACAATGGGGGCTTCAGCTGGCAACAATGGGGGGCATCACCTGGCAACAATGGGGGCACTACCTGGCAACAGAGGGGCAACTACCTGGCAACAATGGGGGCATCATCTGGCAACAATGGGGCACTACCTGGCAACAAAGGGGCACTACCTGGCAACAGAGGGGGCACTACCTGGCAACAATGGGGGCACTACCTGGCAACAAAGGGGGCACTACCTGGCTAACAGATGGGGGCACTACCTGGCTAAAAGATGGGGGCACTACCTGGCTAACAGATGGGGGCACTACCTGGCTAAAAGATGGGGGCACTACCTGGCTAACAGATGGGGCACTACCTGGCTAACAGAGGGGGCACTACCTGGCCCCAGAGGGGGCATCTACCTGGCAACAATGGGGGCACTACCTGGCAACCAATGGGGGCACTACCTGGCAACAATGGGGGCACTACCTGGCTAACAATGGGGGCACCTACCTGGCTAACAATGGGGGCACCTACCTGGCTAACAATGGGGGCACCTACCTGGCTAACAAAGGGGGGCATCTACCTGGCTACAAATTTGGCTCTACCAGGCTACAGAGGGGGCATTCTACTTGGCTACCAGGGGGCATCTACCGGCCTGTAAGGGGCACTACCTGGTTATGGGGGCTACTACCTGGCTATAAGGGCATCTACCTGGCTTTCTTCAAAAGCCGTTCTTCTGTTTGGTGGTGTGGGTGTGGCTTTTATTTGAAGGGGCGTGGCATACCGACAAGATGGGCGTGTCCATGCAAATTTTTGCCGCGGCGCGCTACGCGCGCCGCCCACTGAGATCTCCTGCTTTTTCATTTTCAAAAGTTGGCAACTATGATATAGATATTATGGAAGAGGCGCCCCTGCCGGTGAGGGGAGGAGACCCCGCGCTGTATATTATACATATAGATATTATGGTACAGGAGCCCCTGCTGGTGAGGGGAGGTGACCCCGCGCTGTATATTATACATATAAATATTATGGTAGAGGAGCCCCTGCTGGTGAGGGGAGGAGACCCCGCGCTGTATATTATACATATAGATATTATGGTAGAGGAGCCCCTGCTGGTGAGGGGAGGAGACCCGGCGCTGTATATTATACATATAGATATTATGGTAGAGGAGCCCCTGCTGGTGAGGGGAGGAGACCCCGCGCTGTATATTATACATATAGATATTATGGTAGAGGAGCCCCTGCTGGTGAGGGGAGGAGACCCCGCGCTGTATATTATACATATAAATATTATGGTGAGGGGAGGAGACCCGGCGCTGTATATTATACATATAGATATCATGGTAGAGGAGCCCCTGCTGGTGAGGGGAGGAGACCCCGCGCTGTATATTATACATATAAATATTATGGTAGAGGAGCCCCTGCTGGTGAGGGGAGGAGACCCCGCGCTGTATATTATACATATAGATACCCCCTGCTGGTGAGGGGAAAGGGGAACCCCCGCTTATATTATACTATAAATATTATGGTGAGGGGCCCCCTTTGGGGGAGGGGGGGAGACCCGCGCTTTATATTTTACATATAAATATTATGGTAGAGGACCCTGCTGGTGAGGGGGGAAGACCCCCCTGTATATTAACATATAAAAAATTATGGTAGAAAGGGCCCCTGCTGGTGAGGGGGGAGACCCCCGCCTGTATAAATACAAAAAAAATTATTGGGGAAGAAACCGAAAATAAATTAAATATTTTGGGAAAAAGGGGCCGTTGTTAGGGAGGTGACCCCCGCTGTATATTAACATATAATATTATGGTAGGGCCCCCGCCGGGAGGGGAGGAACCCCGCGCTGTTTTTTTATACAAAAGGTATAGGTAAACCTTCTTAAAGACCCCCCCTTTTTTTTTTCATATAATATTTGGTAGAGGAGCCCCCTTTCTGGTGAGGGAGGTGACCCCCCGGTGTAATTTACTAAAGATATTTGGTAAGGGGCCCCTGCTGGTGAGGGGGAGACCCCCGCTGATATTTTACATATAATTTATGGGAAGGAACCTCTTGGTAGGGGAGGAGACCCCGCGTGTTTTATAAATAGAATTTTTGGTAGAGGCCCCCTTGTGAGGGGAGGGAAACCCCCCCGCGCCTGTATATTTACAAAAGATATTATGGTAGAGGAGCCCCTGCGGGAGGGGAGGACCCGGCTGTAAAATTAACATTAGATATAAGGTAGGAGCCCCCTTAAGGGGGGGGCCCCTGGCTGTATAAAACTTAAAAAATTGTGGGGCCCCCCTTTGAGGGGGGGGGCCCCCCCCTGTTTTATAAAATTTTAAAGGTAAGGGTTTTGGGGGGAGGGACCCCCGGGTGTTAAATATTAAACATATAAAATTAAAGGTAAGGGCCCCTTGGGGGAGGGGAAAACCCCCGCTGATATTAACATATAAAATTATGGTTTTGAGGGAGCCCCTTCTGGTAGGGGGGGAGACCCCCTGTATTTAACATTTTAGATTAGGTAAGGGGCCCCTGCGGTGAGGGGGGGGAAACCCCCCGCTGTAATTATACATAAGATATTATGGGGAGAGGAGCCCTCTTGGGGAAAAGGGGTGTTTTTCAATTTTTTGATTAAAAATTCCCCCTCTGGGGGGGGGTGGGGGTTTTAAATTTTTTAAAAAAATTTGGTAGGGGGTGTGGTAGGGTGGAAACCCCGGTGTATATTATACATAAAATATTATGGTAGAGGAGCCCCCTGGTGAGGGGGGGCCCCGGGGATTTACTTTTTCGGGGGGGGGGAGGGCCCCCTTATATTTTACATATAGATATTTGGGAAGGCGCCCCCGCTGGGAGGGAGGGACCCGGCGCTGTTTTTTATACATATAGATTTATGGTAGAGGAGCCCTGCTGTGAGGGGGGGGCGGTTTTTTTTGGGGGGGGGGGGAGGGGGTGAAGGGGGTTTTTTAAAAATGTTAGGGGGAGGGGCCCCCGTGGGAGGGGGAGGTGCCCGGCTGTAATATACATATAGAATAAAGGACAGGACCCCCTGTGGTGAGGGGGGGTGACCCGCGTGTTATTATACATATAAATTTATGGTTTGAGGGGCTGATGAGGGGGGTGACCCCGCCTGTAAATTATAAAATAAAGATATTTGGTAGAGGAGCCCCTGGGAGGGGAGGAGACCCCCGGGTGTATTTATACATAAAAATATAAAGGGTACAGGAGCCCCTGTGGTGAGGGGGGGGAGACCCCCCCGCTGTATATTTTAAAAAAAATATTAGGGAGAGGAGCCCCTGCTGGGAGGGGAGGAACCCCCCCCGCTTTTATTATACATATAGATATTATGGGAGAGGGGCCCCTGCTGGTGAGGGGAGGGGACCCCCCCGCTGTATATTAACATAAAAATTTTGGTAAGGGCCCCTGCTGGTGAGGGGAGGGGACCCCCGCTGTAATTTTAAAAATAAGATATTAGGTAGAGGAGCCCCTGCTGGTGAGGGGGGAGACCCGGCGCTGTATATTATAATAAGTATTTTTGGAAAGGTGCCCCTGCTGGGGAGGGGAGGAGACCCCGCGTTGTATATTAACATATAGATATCATGGACAGGGCCCTGCCCCGTGAGGGGAGGAGACCCCGCGCTGTAATTTTTACTATAGATATAATGGGACAGGAGCCCCTGCTGGTGAGGGGTGGAGACCCCGTGCTGTATATTATACATAAATATTATGGTAGAGGATCCCCTGCTGGGGAGGGGGGAGACCCCCCGCTGTATATTATACATAAATATTATGGTAGAGGGCCCCTGCGGGAGGGGAGGAGACCCCGCATGTATATTATAATAAGATATTATGGGAGGCGCCCCTGCTGGTGAGGGGGGGTGACCCCCCGCTGTATATTATACATATAATATTAGGGAGAGGGGCCCCTGTGGAGGGGGGGGGGGGACCCCCGCTGTAATTATACATATAGATATTTTGGGAAAAGGGGCCCCGCGGTGAAAGGAGACCCCCCCCCCTGTAAAATTTACAATAGATATTATGGGGGAGGTGCCCCTGCTGGTGAGGGAGGGGAAACCCCCGCGCTGTATTTATACATATAAAAATTTTGGTAAGGGGGCCCCTGCTGGTGAGGGGAGGAACCCGGCGCTGTAATTAACATTTAGATATTTTGGTAGAGGACCCTGCTTGGGGAGGGGGGGGACCCCCCGGTTAAATTTTAAAATTAGATATTATGGTAAGGAGCCCCCCGGGGGAGGGGAGGTGACCCCCCCCCGCTGTATATTATACATATAGATAAATGGGGACAGGGCCCCTGTGGTGAGGGGGGAGACCCCCGCGCTGTATATTTTTTAAAAAAAATATTTTGGGAGAGGGGGCCCCGCTGGGAGGGGGGGTGACCCCGCCTGTATATTAAAAATTAGATATTATGAAGGGTGCCCCTGCTGTGAGGGGAGGAGACCCCGCGCTGTATATTATACTATAAATATTATGGTAAGGCCCCGCCGGGGAGGGGAGGAGACCCCGCCCGTATATTTATACATATAGATATTTTGGGAGAGGGGCCCCCTGGTGAGGGGGGGGGACCCCGCGCTGTATATTATACATATAGATATTATGGAAGAGGGCCCTGCTGGGGGAGGGCGGGACCCCGGCCCGTAATTAACAATAGATCTTTAAATGGTAAGGAGCCCTCGGGGAGGGGAGGGGACCCGCGTGTTATTAACTATAAAATTATGGGGGCCCCTGCGGGGAGGGGAGTGACCCCGGCTGTATATTATACATAAGATATTATGGAAGAGGTGCCCCTCGGGAGGGGGGTGACCCGCGCTGTATTAACATATAGATATTTGGGGAGAGGAGCCCCTGGGGGAGGGGAGGGGACCCCCCGCTGTTATTATACATAAATATTATGGAAAGGCGCCCCGCTGGTGAGGGGGGAGACCCGGGGCTGTAAATTTTACAATAAAAAATTATGGGAAGGAGCCCCTGCCGGTGGGGGAGGGGAAACCCCCGCCTGTATATTATACATAAAATATTTTGGTAGGGAGCCCCCCTGTGGGGGAGGGACCCCGGCGTGTATATTAACATATAGATATTATGGAGAGGACCCCTGTGGGGAGGGGGGGAGACCCGGCGTTAATTTACATATAGATATTATGGAAGGGGCCCCCGCTGGGGAGGCAGGAGACCCCCCTTTTATATTTTAATATAAATATTTGGAAGAGGCGCCCCTGTGGTGAGGGGAGGAGACCCCGCGCTGATTTAACAATAATATTTTGGAAAGGGGCCCCTGCTGGAGGGGAGGAGACCCCCCGCGTATTTATACATAAAAAATTATGGTGAGGCGCCCCCGCTGGAGGGGAGAATCCCGTGCTGTATATTTTTCATAAGAATTTTTTGGTAAGGGGCCCCGCCCTGAGGGGGGGGAGACCCGGCGCGTATATTAAATATAGATATAATGGTACAGGGGCCCCTGCCGGTGAGGGGAAGACCCGGCGCTGTTATTATACATATAATAAAAGGTACAGGGGCCCCTGCTGGGAGGGGGGGAGACCCCCGCTTAATATTTTCATATTAATATTATGGTAGAGGACCCCCCGCCGTGAGGGGGGGAGACCCCGCGCTGTTAAAATTTTCATATAGATATTATGGGGAAAGGGGCCCCTGCTGGTGGGGAGGAGACCCGGGGCCCGTATATTATAATATAGAAAAAAGGGGAAGAGGGGGGCCCCTGCTGGGAGGGGGGTGGGGCCCCCCATGTATATTTTACCCCTATAATATTATGGTAGAGGGCCCCTGTGGTGAGGGGGGTGCCCCCGCGCTGTAAATTTTTACTATAGATATTATGGTAAGGGCCCCCCCTGGGGAGGGAGGGACCCGGGGGCTGTTATTATACATATAGATTTTTAAAGGGAGAGGAGCCCTGCTGGTGAGGAGGTTACCCGCGCTGATATTTAATAAAATTATGGTAGAGGGCCCCTGCTGGGAGGGGAGGTGACCCCCCGCCCGAAAATTAACAATAATATTATGGAAGAGGCGCCCCTGCTGGTGAGGGGAGGGGACCCCGCCTGATATTAAACATAAAAATATTAGGAGGGGAGCCCCCCCCCCCCCCCGCCCGGGGAGGGCAAGATCCCTGCTTTTATTAACATAAATATTATGGTAAGGGGGCCCCCCGCGGGGGAGGGGGGTGACCCGGCGCTGAATTTATACATAAAAATATTTAAGGTGAGGGGGGGAGACCCGGCGCTGATATTTACATAAGAAAAAATGGTACAACCCCGCCGGTTTAGGGGGGAAAACCCCCCGGGCCCGTATATTATACAATAGATATAATGGTACAGGGGCCCCCCGGTGAGGGAGGGACCCCGCGCTGTAAATTATACAATAGATATTTTGGGAGAGGACCCCTGCGGGGGGGGAGGGGACCCCGGCGTAATTTTTACATATAGATATTAGGTAGAGGACCCCTGCTGGTGAGGGAGAGACCCCCCTTTTTATATTTACATATAAAATTCATGGTACAGGGGGCCCCTGCCGGTGAGGGGAGGTGACCCCGCGTGTATATTATACATAAGATATTTTGGAAAAGGCCCCCCTGGTGGGGGAGGGTGACCCCCCCGCTGTATATTATACATATAGATATTAGGTAAGGGGCCCTGCCGGTAGGGGGGGAGAAAACCCCGCGCTGTATTTAACATATAAATATTTATGGTAAGGAGCCCCTGCCGTGAGGGGAGGAGAAACCCCCGCTGTAATTATACAATAAATTTTTTTGGTAGAGAAGCCCCCCGCTGGTGAGGGGAGGAGCCCCCCGCTGTAATTATACTTAAATATTATGGTAAGGGGGGCCCCCCGCTGGTGAGGGGAGGAACCCCCGCTTATATTTACATATAAATATTATGAGAGGCGCCCCGTGGGGAGGGGGGGAGACCCGCGCGTTATTTTACATATAGATATTATGGTAAGGAGCCCCTGCTGGTGGGGAGGGGACCCCGCGCTGTATATTTACATATAAATATTATGGGAGGGGGCCCCCGCCGGTGAGGGGAGGAGACCCCCGCTGTTATTATACATATAGATATTATGGTAGAGGGGCCCCCGCGGTGAGGGGAGGGTGACCCCGCGCTGTAATTATACATAAAAAATTATGGTAAAAGGGGCCCCTGCTGGTGAGGGGGAGACCCGGCTGTATATTAACATATAAATTATGGTAAGGAGCCCCCTGGTGAGGGGAGGGGAACCCCGCCTGTTATTAACATAAATTTAGTAAGGGGCCCCCGTGGTGGGGGAGGGGGACCCCCCGGCTGTCTTCTGTCCCTGCAGGTTTGGATACTTCGGTCGGGGGGCGCCCACGGTGGTGAAGCTCCTGGTCTGTAACATTGACGGTTGCCTCACGGACGGCCGCGTCTACGTCAATCAGGAGCACGAGTTCATTTCCTACAGTCTGCGGGATCTGGACGGGATCCGGAAGCTTCTGCACAGAGACGTCACGGTGAGTGCTCGGGGCTTGTCCTGCGCCCCACTGCCATAGAGGGATAAAGTGGGACCCACCCCTCCACCATGGCCCTCTGTCCATACACTCCGCAGGAGCTCGGACACCGGGACTTGGGGCTGTTCCCTTCCCGCCGCTCCCTCTATTTTACTTTCCGCGCTTTTCTCCGTCAGGTCCTGCTCATTTCGGAGAGGAATCTCTCGCCATCGCTGATCTCCAACCTGAAGCTGCCGTGCGAGGTGGTGGGGAACGTCACCAACAAGAGGGAGACCCTGCAGGGCTGGATGAGCAAGATGGGGCTGTCCCTGAACCAGGCCGCTTACAGGGGTCAGTGTGACGGGGTCAGGCCGCTTACATGGGTCAGTGTGACGGGTCAGTGTGACGGGGTCAGTGTGACGGGGTCAGTGTGACGGGGTCGGGCCGCTTTCACGGGTCAGTGTGACGGGGTCAGGCCGCTTACATGGGTCAGTGTGACGGGGTCGGGCCGTATACAGGGGTCAGTGTGACGGGGTCAGGCCGTATACAGGGGTCAGTGTGACGGGGTCGGGCCGCTTTCACGGTCAGTGTGGCGGGGTCAGGCCGTATACAGGGGTCAGTGTGACGGGGTCGGGCCGCTTTCACGGGTCAGTGTGACGGGGTCGGGCCGCTTACGTGGGCCAGTGTGACCGGTGAGGAGGAGTGGGGCACTCAAGAGAGGACGAGGGGATGCAGGGCTCGGGGAGAGAGAGGGTCAGGAAGAGGAGGAGGGATAGTGGAGACGAGGAATGGGTAGCGGCCAGTATGAGTAGGAGGTGGGGGGGGGCGGGGCCTGTAGCCATATTCACCCCTATCCGTGTCTCCGGCAGGTTGCAGCGACTCTGATGTGGAGTGCCTGAAGCTCGCCGGCACCAGCGGGGTCCCCGCCGACGCCTCAACAGCCGCCAAGATGACGGACAGCTTCGCCTGCACCCAGGGGGGCGGATACGGCGCCGTCCAGGAATTTGCTGAACACATTCTAACCCTGATGGAAAGCGGGCGATAGCCGAAATCATGGGCCGCAACCCCCCCCCCCCCACACACACACCCCTGCTCCTCGCTCGCTGCTATGGTTTACATGTCTTCCGTTGTTTTACAGCCCGCCCAATGGGGTGCGGGATCATTTGGGCGGTGTACTCCGCCGCAGGGGTGGAATCATTTGGGCGGTGTGTCCGCCGCGGGGGCGGGTTCATCGGGGGCTGAGTGCTTCACCGCAGGGGTGGAATCATTTTGGCGGTGTGCTCCGGGACGGTTTTATGTACGTTTTATCCTATAGGAATAGCTGCTGCTGGCGATCACTATTTGCGCTCTCACCGCGTTCTTCGATTCCTTGTTTACAGATGTCGGGAGAAATTTGGGAATTTGCGCTAATTTATTCTTTTTATTTCTGTTCATGATCAGGATTAATTATGTTTTTTATCAGATGCGGTGCCGCCGCCGAAATAAAGGGCGAGCGGTGACGGAGTTGGCGGTTTTATTTCCAAAAATTTTCACAACACATGACA